>JAIPRK010001067.1:0-99284 GCA_025469195.1 Chaitophorus viminalis
ACTAGGATAATTCTAACAATATTAAATTTCTAGTGTACATCCTGTTGGACGATAGTTCCCACGACCTAACTATAATTTGTTCAGCGCTATTTTAGCGCTGATTTGTTAAAATTGCCTAATACTACAAGTTACTCTGATCTACATGGTCATTTCTACTTGGATGATATTGCGATGTGGAAGAGTCAGCATTTTCTTTTTTCATAATTGTTGATAGAAAAAATTTGGCTGGTACAAAGTACTTCAAAATTTAATAGAAGATTCAACAGAAGTTTTTCTTATTGTCATTCAAAAATTATTGAAATCCATAGGCACAATTTTTTTATAAGCGTTTAAACAACGAACATTGACATAATATTACATGTAAAATAATAAAATATAATATATAATATACTAGAGTCTAGACCAGGCAGGTCAAACTCAAAGTATCAAGTGGGCCAAATATATTGAATAGTTTAATACGCGGGCCGCACATAACCAATAAAAGAAAAAAAAATTGTATACTTCAATTTTATTATTTACAAACACAACAGGTACAAATAAATTAAAAATATATATACCTATATATAAATGTATAATTTTTTTTTTTTGTCCAATAATATTTTTAGCCATGGGCCACAAAAGAATAAGCCACGGGCCGCGTGTTTGACATGCCTGGTTTAGACTGACAAATCATCTCGGTTTTTGGAATTTGCTCAATAAACGTATAACTCATAAACGCAAATACTTGAAATTTTTACCAAATGTTTATACATACTTGCGTTTTCTATACATGGTTAAGTTTTCGATGTATTTTGACTTTTTTTGACCTATTCATAGACAATTTGAATTTACGATTTTATTAAGTTTTTTTTTAAGCCCATAAAGTTCAAATTTGTTTAAAATGTGTCAAAATCGCGATAATTTTCAAGTTATTTTGTAGTAAAATATTCATATAATTCATTTTATTTATACTGTAGGTTCAAAATTTTGACACGAGGTTATGCATAAGTTACTCTTGAAATGCCTATAAAAAAATTTCTACCGAACTTTAAGAAAAAAATATTATAACCGTATAAAATTTAAATTTTTACAAAATTACATAAAATAACGATTTATCCCTAAACGATTTTAAATATTTTAGATTCTGAACGGAGTGTTAACAATTATCATAATCTACAATTATGTGTGTTTTTTTTAAATTTTTATTTTTATTTTTGTGTCTGTCATCACGTTTTGGAGTAGTAAAATTTTTATGAATTTTCATCCACAAAATAACTTGCAAATTATCGCGATTTTAACATATTTTATACAAATTTGGACTTAATTGGCTTATAAAAAAAGTTAAGTGGGTGGGTGGGCACCTTGTATACATTTTTCAATTTTTGCTCTTCATCAAAAATGAGTTCAACACGCCACTGTATTATATTATTATATTATACATATATTAGTTAAACCTTATACATACTTATTAATTATTATTATTCATTAAATATATAATAAATATATTACTATATTAGTTCGTTTTTTAATCGCGTAACACGGTCCTGTATTTTGTTGAATTGTATATTTTAAAGTGTTTATGGTAGATCGCAATCATAACAATTCGTCATAAGTACGTATGAAATAATAGTTAATATGTGTTAAGAATGGTTGAATACGTATGTATTAGGTTGAAGAATATTTTTATTTAACTTAATTGAGTTATTTGATTAAATTAATTTATTGGTCTATTTATTTATAGGAAATGGCGATATATCCGAAACATTTTTTACCAATACATCCCTGTGTGCTTATTTATGTCTTATGGTTGGTGCAATGTTATATTGACTACAATAGTAGTAACTAATAGTTAGAGTAATGGTAGAGCAGTCAACAGATAGCATTATTTTTTTTTAACAAGAATAATTTCACATTTTCACATAGACATATTTCATGTCAATTATACAAAACGATGTCGATAATGAAATATTTGATAACGGCAACGATGCTATCGATTTAAATATGTTTAATTTTCCAAATACTGGTTTAAATACATTCAACACACGTCAATAGAACAATAGAAACAAGACAATCGAATACGATATAAATGATAAAATGTACATTTATATCGATATGTATTTTTCGTGGTTGTAACTAAACTCGTGTTTCAATTCGGTATACTCCGATACTCGTATAAACAAAGGCTGAAAAACACATGATTCAGAAATTGTATGCTGGAAATGTGAAACTTTATACTGATACGTGGATGGTATGAACACCCAAATGATTTATTCTAAAATCATTACTATAGTTATTACACCAGTCTGAAAATATTAATACTGCAGTCTACAATTACTACATAATTTTATACGAAACTAATTGTATATAATTAAAACTATTTTAAATTTTTAAGTAAGTTCAATTTAGTAATTTTTAAAATAATTGCTGTACCCTCATTAATAATTAATACCTATTCTATATCTACGCCTCTTTAACTCTTTTGTCTCATGCAAAATCTTGAACCGTTAACTTCATTAAAAAGTATACGACTGCGTAAAATAAAATTAATTTATTGTCATCTGAACATTTTTCCCACTTGTTCCTTTACTGGCTGTTAGTTAACCTAACTTAGGTTTATAAATATCACATAAAAAATGTTACTCAACCGAAAAGTTAATTTAATATTCAGATATTTTCATATTTCCATACTATATAGTGTGGTACTACGAAAACCAATAAGTTGATTAAAAATATATTTTGTTGATTAGAATACTTAAAAGTATTTGGACACAGATATTTTTTTATATAGGTATACCAGTATTGTAAAGAATAATTTTAAAAAGTATTTGAGATACTATTCAAATACTCTAAGAAAGTATTTAGAATACTTTTGGTTTTTTTTTATATAGATTTATAATAGACTTAAAATAGTGTATTATATTTATATTAGACCACTAATACAGTCATTACTACTCATAAAAAAAAAAAAAAAAAAAATAGTAATCCACAAGTTAATAACAAATTTAAAGGGACAATTCATTTGCTCTACTTTCTACATCATAGATTAATATAAAGTAGATTTTTTTTTTTACAACTTATACTACAAATAAATAATAAAGTAAAAATAAATTTCTATTAATAGAGAAAAAACCATGTCTGTTCCATAAGCCTTTGGCCATAGTTACTTTAAGTACTGATCAAAACTATAATAAATTGGAGTGGATAAAAAAAATATTGTTTAAAGTATATACCTAGCAAAACAATTCAATATGAAAACAAGTATTTGACACATCATCGAAAATACTTAATGCTGAAAGTATTTGAATACTTCTACTCAAATACATTGGGTAGCTAAATACACCAAAATCATTCCAGTACAAATTATTTAAGAACCTAAAATGTAAATAATATTGATTGCTTTCATTTCTTGAATTTGTTCATTTATTAAGCTCGGAAGGAGAATCTTAACGTTTTATGAACCTTTAATACAATTTACATTATAATTATAACAAAATAAAATACAACAGCATTATGGTGGTTATAATTTATATATAGGGGCAATAATAGACCAGTACCATTACTGTAAAATAACAAGTTTAACTAGGTTAGCTCCTCAAATAATTATTAGATCAAATACAAATAATATCTAGGTTCTTAATTAGAATAAAAATGCTATAAATATAATTTATTACAAGATATGATAGTTATAATGATTTATTAGTTATTTTTCATATAGTCAACAATACTAAGACATAACAAAAAATCATTTTGTAATTTTTCCCAAGGATTATTTTTTGATATTTGCTCTAAACTCTTTAATGCTTCTGGCTGTTGAGCTAATACGCGTCCATTGTATTTTAAAAATACACCCAAATATGATTGTGTTAATTCAAAATCCTTGTTGTTTTCAGATATTTGTTTCAGTAAATCCAAAAACTTAACCATTAGTTCAAATGTACCGCCAGCTTCTGGTGATAAGGATCGTACTTCATAATTTAAAGCTGATGGTCCCATCAATTTTAATTTATCAAATAGAACTTGATAATCACTTGATGTATGTGCTTTCAATAATTGTTGAGCAAAAACAGTTTGCATTAATGAATCAGGGTCAATTTTGTTATCAGATTCTTTTTTACTCAGTGCACCTTCTATATCAAATTGGAAATTTATGGATTGTATGGTGGGTAGGAAAAATGGAGCAGCAATTGCAGCTTTAGGTGGTTGTAATGGTTTATTTCGTTTTTTGATAGCTTCTAAATTCAGTATATTTTGCCATCTAGCATCATCCAGGCCACTCATTGTAATTTTGTTTTCGATTTGTTCTTTAGGAGTGTATTCATCTTTATCCTCGACAATAGGGCATTCAAGAGACTCTTGGTTTACACCGGTTAATGGAAGTGATTCTGTAATCTGATCTTCTTCAACGATAGGTCTTAAACTAACATGAGAGTACAATGTTTTATTAAACCATAAATAAATACCCAGACGATCAGCATGAGCAGTGGCTAGATAATTTCCAGTTGGAGAAAATGACAATGAAACACAAGGTGTATCAACCTAAAACAGATTATCATCATAATTATATTACATAGTTATTCCAAAATAAATGATGATAAAATTGTGTACCTTAAGTATATCGATCATTGATGATGAAGGTATATCCCAAGTGCGAATAGTTGAATCCATTGCTGATGTAACTAACCATCTAGAGTCTGGACTAAATGTCAAATCAGTTAATGGACCTCGATGACCACTAAACTTCCTTACAATAGTACGTGTATCAATATCAATCAAGCATATATCATAATTATCTAAAGCGATTGCTAAAAAAGAACTTTCTGTATGCCAACTGAAGAATGAAACAGTATCATCTATTTCCAATTTAGCCAACAAGTCTGCAAGACAAAATTTGTTTTAAATAGTAAAATGTTATTAAATTAATAAAAAAAAATAATTAACATACCACATTTTTTAAAATTCCAGAACTTCAAAAATGTATCTGAACCACCAGATATCATTATTTGATTAAGAGTATCCACATAAACTGCCCGTACACACTTATGGGCAATTGGATTTCCATATGTTCCTCTATGTAAACCTGACTGAACATTATATTTGTCTATATGACCAGAACTATAACCAATAACTGCAAAGTTACCACAATGTGTAAGGCATGCACAATTAGCGCTGATTCCTTTTTGTCCACCAATGTTTTTCTTAAATCTTTCATGACACAATTTATGTTCTCCCATTTTACTTTTATCAAATGACCATGTAGTTACAGTAGGTATGCCCCTATGTACGGCAACAATGTTGTCCCATTCTTTATCTCTGGTGGTTTCTGAGGTGAAAGTAGATATCGGTGGCATAGTTAAAGGATCTGCCCATTTATTTCCTCGTTTCTTAGACACTTTTCGGTTATATGATGCACGTCCGAAACTTTTGTTTGCTATTTCAGTAACTGTATTGAAGACACGTAATGTTGAATCATTTCCAGCACTTAAAATATTAGCACCACTACCTCCATGGAAGCGAATAGAAACAGGAGGCTTGAAATGTCCTTCACGTATTTTAAACAAACTAGCAGAGCCGTCAGACATGTCAAAACGCCACATTTTAAGAGAATTATCTGAAGACGAAGTAACAAGTAAAGCCTCATCAGGTAAACATTGAAGACCACAAATTGGTCCATGATGAGCTTTGACAATTAAACTATCAACTTTGCCTTCTTCAAGATTCCATACAACAACAGTTCCCTTTGGACTGCCTGTCATCATTAACTGTCGTTTTATTAAAAAACTTATGCGTGTAACTGAGCCCCAATCTTGAACAAAAGTCATTTTAGAAACATCAAACTTTAGATTATGTAAAATAATCTTGCCATTATTCAATCCAATTGCCACCATATCTTCAGCTGGAGCTGGTTCTAAGCTGGTCACACTATTATTCCAACCTTTAAATTCATAAATCATAGATCCTGTTTTTATGTTCCATAACTGTAGTTTTCCTTCAGCAGAACCAATAAGTACTTTATTAGTATAAGTTGGTGGATGACATATAGTAGTTGCTGTTAAATCTAAATGCATTTCTTTGTATATACTTTCAGTTTTCACATCCCAAATTATGAAGGTTCCCAGTTCATCAATTGATATCAAATTTGCAGCAAATGGAAATAATAATTTAATCGCTGCTTTATGGCTACTATATGTATGTTTAAGTTCAACACCACGCCGCCATGCATATATTTGGTTTCCACAACTGGTATATACAAGGTAACTATCTGCAGCCAAACATGTGATATCTGCTTCATGTTGAGGACTAACAGAAAGAAGTTGGAATCGATCAGAACTGTATGTATGAAATGCACGACCAACAGATGTGATGATCAAATTTTCTCGTCTAAGGTTTATATAACGAGTAACAAGTGGGATTTCATTACTCACATATCCTGAAAAAAACCAAATAATAAAATTATTTTCAAAGATACAAGATACAAGATGCATAAACATTAATTAGTATTTTTTGAATTAAAAAGCATACATTAAATAACTCAAATTTAATTATGCTGTTTTAGTTAGGTAACATGAATTGCATATAATGTTTTATGTATAAAATAAAATTCAGCCCTAGATATTTGAATAATTTTTTACATAGTATAAATATTGGATGATTTAAACTGATATGAATAATAAGTGAAACTACAATGTTTAAATTATCATAAATAAAAAATTAATTTGATTACAGTTAAATTAACCTTTGTACAAGATTATTTAAGTCATATAATATTAAAAACTCGTAATGTTTATAAATACTGAAATTTAAAATTTACCAATAGAAAACGGTGATTTAATAATACCTAATTAAGTTATTTTAAGTACATTAACTTTAAATTTTCAATTAAAAAAAAAAAAAACATGAATAATTTAAATAAAACCATAAGTAATAAATATAGTAATAGGTAAGAAAATAATAAAAATTATTATTTAAACTACCTAATCATAAAAACTGTGAAAACAAAGTAATAAACATAAAACATGAAAAATAGAAACTTAATTTTATCAGACAAATTACAATAATTCAAGAACAGCAGATATACCTAAACACATGCAATTTGAAATTTGCACATAAATATCCAAATGAAAAGTAAAGTTTTTACGGTACCTAAATATCAAACAGTTGATCACATAATATATTCATAAACTTATGGTACTACATCAAATTATATGAATGTAGCTGGAAAAATGTGTACAGAAGACTGAACTACTAACTTGCAAGTTAGGCAAACAATAAAAATAAAAGCAGGTCATCAAACAGGTATATTATGCTGTTAACCGATTGATTTGAATGGTGAGCAAGAACTGCGTATGATAGCGATCAAACAGCAGAAAAAAAATAGAAGACAAGTTCAGTATAGTACACATTGTACCTACACTACACAACAACACTCGGTGACATTGCGAAATGTCATGAACCATGTTACGCGACTGAGCTGTTAGAGAAGTGTACGCCAACACAACTTAACGGTCAAAGCTTACACGATCGTAGGTTGACGTCCGGTGGCCAATTTACGGGTGTGGTGACAACGGAAGAGGCAGGCTGTCGCGCAAAGCGTTCCCCGGAACTAGTATGTTTAGATCCACTTACCTAGAGCTCGGTTCTGCAAAAATATCTTGCTGGACGACATCGTGGTACGCAAGTTCACTGGACGCGCAAGAAAAAAAAATTGAAAAACAATTCAAAGGAAACAACGTGACATGACGAAGGACGGTCCGCGGCTCGTCAACATTAAACACAAATGATCCGTGCGCGCACGTGTGCGAGAGCTTCGTACGAAACGCTATCGTTCGTTCGCTTATCACGCCGCGAGCGATAACGTTGATAACGCGCCGCCGCTCCGGTGCAGTGCCGCACCATGTCGCGACCGTGAATTAATACAGTTTATGGACACGACCGACCGCGACGGTCACGAAAGGCGGCGGCACCGCAACCCGCGAGTCCCCCGCGTAAGGATTTTTCGGAACAGGTATACCGCGCGCTTATAATTATTATCGTTTGTTATTATATTAACACGGAACAACTGGGTTGTTGTACTCTAGGTACGGTAGAGTCTAGACTGTCGAGGTTCGTAGGCAAAGTAAAAATAAGAATTAAAAACCACGATAAATAATATGTTATTAAGTTTCGTATCACTAACACCTGCGCTAAATATAATATGGGGAGAAAAAATGTATAAATGATTATACATTTACCACAAACTAATATACGGTCAGTATACGATTTACTTACGATATACTCTTTGGTCATCGCACCGACCATTTCCGGTTATCGCGACTAGCTGCCAACAATTTATAGTCGAACAAGTAATTATTACATTAATAAACAGTTGTGTTCCCATAGGCCATATGGTACACTACATAATATACGCCGTATGCTCTCTACTTTATTTTGAAAATTCACGGGTACTTACTGAATACTGCGTATTTACATACTTTTAAGTAGATTGTGAAGAAATATAAAATAAAATATAACAATTGATTTAACAATAAATTATGGTTTAAATACATTTTGTGATGGATATTAATTTTTTATTTTAGACGATCAGCTCGTTGCTATTTAAATATTTTAATTGATATCTATTTACATATCTATATTTACATCTTCGACTAGTCAACCATCAACGTATTTATCATAAAAATTGGCATAATAAGGGACTCGTCAACATACATATTAAGTCATACTCTCGACAAAACTGATGAGAACATCACTGTGAATAAAATATAATAAAATATTTATTTAAGTTTTAAAAACATTTTATAATACAATTGATGTAATTGATAATTCACAAGAGGTGAGATGAAAAATGCTGTGAAATGTTCGATCCAACTCTCGATTAGTACCAATAGGCAACAAGATTTATACTTCTATACATATCTAATTAGATTAGAAATTTGGATTAATGTAGTATATTTAGATAGTGACTTTCTGTATAATTTTGCCTACTATGAAAACAAGAAATCAATAAAAAAAAAAAATTTAAAAATTAATTAATATAATGCCCAAGATGAATAAGAAGTTCGACACAGTAAAACTAACTGTATAAAAAATGTTAATCTTGACAAATCACAACGGTACCTAGTTATATGTCTCATGAATTTTGATAAAACTAGGAATTTCGATTATATAATGGCAAAATGACGCACCTACCTAGCACATACACTATAATATTTTACCAAATATTACCTCGTTGTAATACACCGTGGTTCAGAAGACCAACAAGTTTGTTAAACTTGCAATAATAGGAAACTTCTGCAGACCAAAACAAAATTACGTAGGTATAATACTATTATGTATTATATACATATTATGTATATGCTATATTATGTAATATATAGCACACATAATTGTATTGTATTAACAAGATTCTTCAGTACATAATTTTTACATATTAGACTGACCTTCGCAATATGATGTTTTGAATGTCATGATTTATCAAAATCATATAATTCATATAAATAATATGACTGACCCGATGAAAAACAAACACTTGTGCAGTCTTACGTTTAAAATTATAATTAAATATTAATAATAAAAAATTATTATTATAAATTACATCTAAACATACATACGTTTTCGAGTACGTTTTATGATAATTATTTTAAACGGCATCCACCTACTTAAGGAAACTACTGGAATGACGTCAAAAGTGAAGTGCTTAATTTAACAAATGAGTCTGAACGTACAACAAATTCTATAATATTATAAACCAGAATATTGTCAGGCGGCAAACAAGTTCTTGACCTTGAAGATAAATGGTGGTGGGCTTTAATCACACGAAGGTAATACGGATATTATACTGTTGAAGATATTCTTTCGCAATAAAACGCTCGCAGTCTGAGTGCTAACGTATTCTTTTATTGTTATACATTTTTACTATTTCTTCACCGGAGTATTGTAATATTGTAAGTCGTTCATATAAACAGTAGCTCACATTATACACACACACACACACACACGGTCAAGGTGTTTGGCCACCAAATTTTATTTTTTTTTTCGTATGCTTCTTGTGTATTATCCAGTTCGCATTATGTTTGATTACGTTCATAAACGATAGTGTATGGTTTCTCGAGCATTCACCATGCATTATTACAATACTGTCTATCTCAGATCCGTAACGTTCGAAAAATACATTTATTTTTCAAAACAATATTGATTTTTATCAATCATATTTTACTAGCGTGCGTCCTTTCGAAAACGTTCGGGGTAGGTATGTTGCGTTTCATGCAAAGCATTTTTGTGTCGTGCCTGATGTTATACTGCAGTTGCGGAACATTAGCAACGAACACGAGTCCTCACATAGTCTTCGTATTGGCCGATGATTTGGTAAGTGTTGTAGAATACTTTATACAGACACTTTGTACACGGTCAGGCCAATTATTGCACTAAACCAGAAAAATTCGTTATAAACAGGGTTGGAACGATGTCAGTTTTCATGGTTCGGATCAAATAATCACTCCAAACATCGATGCATTGGCGTACGACGGAATAATACTCAATAATCATTACAGTGAATCACTGTGTACGCCGTCCCGGTCAGCATTACTTACCGGAAAATATCCTATTCATACCGGTTTGTTATAATTACATTTTTTTCATATTATTCGCCGGCAAATTGTTCTGCTGCAGCAGTGCAGCCGTGTAAGAATATCTATAAAATGTTCACTGTTAATTTGTGGTAGAGATCGTGCGTACGTACATCGTTAATTTCTATAACAATAATAATTATTATTTCACATGCCTATGTTTTTTTTAGAACATTCGTACGTACTTATTAATCATTATTATATAATGAACATGAAAACAATGAACTATTATTTAAACTATTATAGGACTGTACATTTGAAAGACAACCTCGTGAGTTGGGTTCCAAATTTCAAAAACGGCATGAATTGGGTCCCGGTGTTTACTTGGGCGAGTACATACACTGAGTCCCAGCTTATTTATACTGGGAGAAAACTCAAATTGCATTATTAGCGTTAGCAGCGTATCTTGACGTTAATAATAAATGTTTCTCAATATATTATGTTTCTAATGCTAATCAGTAAATGTATCGACAATTGTATTCACTCATTTAATGGTCGTTAAAGCATCCATGAAACAATCGTAATTTCAAAAATGGTATAAACCATACATAAAATCAAATATTACAAAATACTGTTATTATATTATTTATATACACATATAATATTATATTTAACGGAAATCCTTAACTTTACGTGTTGAGGTATAATATATTAAAATATCTGGGAACCCGACTCCAGTTTTCCCACTTCAAAATTCACATTTTTTGAACGGATCAAAATATTGATAAAATTAGCACATAATTTAATATTAAGTAGACATTTCAATTTGTCATTACATTTATTAATTAATTAAACAATACATTTACTTTTATATTAGGTAGATACACCAGATATATTAATTAGATTAGCTTATATAATTGTATAATACTGTAATAGGTATTAACTAAACCATTAAACTTGATAGGTACATTATATTTTATAAAATATAGTTGTAGCCGTAACAAATCTATGTATAGATATACGTGAATAGAATAAGATAAAATAATAAAATCGAAGTACTTCATTGTAAGTAATTTGATAAAAATCTATAATATTGTATTCATAAATACTATATATATTTTGAAAAAACTAAGTAATATCACACACTTACTTTCTAACTATTTGGTTATAACACCTTTAAAATTTAAATCTGAACCTTTTACTGCTACGTATTAATTATTTTATTATATACAGGACCAAATGAACAATATAAGTCAGTAAATACAGTCTGCACACGCCAAGACATAGAAGTATTTTTTTATGGTGATGGATTTAATCTAAATTAATAAATAGGATCCATCATGCGTATCATTTTGTGCAACAATTTTATTTATAAATAATTTATTTAATAAAGTTATACGAATACATTTTAGTGTTTATGCGCATTATAAATTTAATGTATTGCTATAAATTTTAAATTACCATGAGTTATGATGAATGACGACGATGTTTGACAAATAATTATACCTTATTTTCAGGGACACAACACAATGTGATTTTAGAGCCGGAACCTTGGGGGTTACCGCTAAACGAAACATTACTTCCTGAGCACTTAAATAAATTAGGTTATGTGTCGCATGCAGTGGGAAAATGGCATTTGGGTTATTTCAAAAAATTGTATACACCAACTTATCGTGGTTTCAAAAGCTTTTATGGATTTTGGAACGGATATCAAGATTATTATTCACATATGGTCCAAGCTACAGTAAGAAATATAATTTTAATAAGTCTGTTGGTATACATAGAGATATATAGTCATATATTCTCATTGCCCACTGGTTAAATATTAATTATTCTATGATATCTGTCTGTACCAAATTCATATGATTTTTTTTCTTCTTATATTATAGTTTGCTTCTTATGAAGGATATGATATGAGACGTAATTTAAATCCTGATTGGTCGACTTATGGCAAATATTCCACCCATGTATTTACTGAAGAAGCAACTAATATTATATTGAAACACAATAATTCTGTGCCCTTATTCTTATACCTTGCTCACCTGGCTCCTCATGCAGGAACTTATGAAAATCCATTACAAGCACCCCAAGAAGACATAGATAAGTTCCAGACAATTAAAGACAATAACCGTCGTAAATATGCCGGTAAAAATTATTCATTATATTTAAAAAACATCAAATACATCAAATTCATATTTTATTTAGCTGTACTTTAAACGAATTCAGTATTTCAGTATAATATACTCACAACGTGTAATATCGTATATCTAATGAATACCTAATACAATATTATATATCTACTGCCATATGCCCATATGAGTATATGATGAGTAGATATTATGTCCCACCTATACATCGAATTATCGTTGAAGAATACATTTTTATGTACTACACTCGTATTATAATAGTTTATATATTTATTGTTATTTTTTAATTATCTGTTATATTCATGCATATTATATGTATCAGTATCATGTATGTACCTATAATCTATATTCTACAGAACGGAACACGGGCATTACGTAATCTATTTTATACCTTATGTTGAACTATTGGATTTGTATTATATTACATTTTTTTTTCTTTAGTATTCAATCCGTAGATTGGTCTACAATAAATGTTCTCTCCATGATTCTCTGTCTTGTGCTTTGTCTTTAAGTTGTTTGTACGAATCGACTCTTGCATCTTTAATTATTTGACTTATGTAACGTGTTCTTGGCCTACCTTTTCCGCGTTTCCCTTCTATCATACCTTCCAGTATGAGATTATGGAGTTCTTCATTATGTCTTAACGTATGACCTATCATATGCCATCGTATTGATCTTAAATTATTTAGCAATGTTCTTTTCACTTTGACTAAATCTAATACTTCTTCGTTTGTTTTCAATTCCGTCCATTTTATTTTCTCCATTTTACGCCAAAACCACATTTTAAAAGCTTCTAGAGCGGTTTCCTCTTTTTTGTTCAACGTCCATGTTTCACAACCATATAATGTTGTACTCCATACGTATGTTTTAATTAAACGTTTTCTCGTTCTTTGATCTACATTTTTTGATGTTAGTAATTTACTCTTAAGTAGAAATGCTTTTTTATAATTACATTACTATTGAGTTAGTATTATAGTATATTTTATATGTTAATAAAACATACTATAACGACATACTAATCCATGTATAAATGACAGATAAAACGTAATACGGGTAGAAGATCTGGTTTTTAATGTTATAATAATTTAATAGGTGTTCTTTACGGTACCTATATCAAATACGATTATAGAAAGAAAATATGCAATTTAAAAATAAATAAATTTAGTAAATAAATTAATTAAGGTACTAAAAAACAAATTATTTAAATTATCACGATTTATAACGGCATAGAGTTTATTTATAATACTGTTGTTGTGTTTTCAAGGAATGATAAAAAATCTAGACGATTCAGTAGCAGACATTTTTAAAGCATTACATACAAATAATATGCTGGATAATACAATATTTGTGTTCATATCGGACAATGGTGCACCTACAAATGGTATCCACAAAAACCATGGTTCTAATTGGCCTTTAAAAGGAGTGAGTATTTTATACATCGATACAATTTCTATGACTAATTTTTTTTTAACATGATTGGGTGTGAATTATATTATGATACTTTTACAATGAAGTATCGTTGGAAAATAACCAAATATGGAGATTAAGGTTTTAGGATTATTATTATATAATGTTATTTTAGGCCAACTGTAAATTTGTGTTATTGTTTTTGTTAATGTTACCATATTATAATATCAATATATTATAAATTTATAAATGAGGTGATTATATTTTAACACACTAATAAGTTATTAATGTAGAACTACATTTAATTACTGAAAGAACAAAGTATGTTATATTAATTTTGTATTTTAGGAAAAATCTACACCGTGGGAAGGTGGTATTCGGACAGCAGCATTTGTATGGAGTAAATTATTACCCAAAAGAAAAAATATTCCGAACCAATTAATGCATATTTCCGATTGGCTACCAACATTATATCAAGCCGCAGGTAAATTCACATTAAAATTCCAGGGAAATCTAATTTTATATAATATAATACCATTTCTTTTACTATTATTTTATTTTAAAAGGTGTAAATAATAACACATTATTACAGGTGGCAATGTTGAAGATCTTGGTACTATTGATGGTATTAGTATGTGGAAATCATTTCTAACTAACAAAGCATCTCCAAGAAAACAAATATTACATAATATAGATGACTTAACTGGTTATGCTGCAATCAGAGATACACAATTCAAATACGTGACTGGTAAATAATATATTTCATATATTTATAACAAGCTGAGTTACCCGGCGTTGCCCGGGGAAATGATTGTGAATGTTCAACTCATTTTGGGTTTAAATCGCTGTGCAGGAAGTAATACCTTTTTAAGTCCTATCAACCGGAAAAACGGTTAAAATATTTTAATAATAATTTTTATTGTTTTGTGTAAACTAAATGTTGATTAATATTAATATTAGTAATTCACGGCTTAAGACTTTTTCTCTAATTTGTACCAAACTCGCAAGAAACGCAAAGAACGCAATTCTGACATAGCAATACGACTATTTTCTTGATCTATATCTCTCTCTCTCTCTGGTCATCAGTGCGGTTAGCCCGTGAGGTAGCTCTTCGCATATTTGATTGACTGCAATGACCTATGTCAGGTCATCTTCTCCTCGGCATCGTAAATTGTAATTAATCAAAGTAAAGAAAGTTCTCGCGTATCGCGTACGTAGTGGTAATCGTCACTCACAAAGTTAAAAGGATGCATTCTTTGTTTGAAGTATCGATCGACAAAGAGGATGGACATCGACATTGATGTCTAGATCACCATATTAGTTAACAACTTTCATATTATCAATCTATATATATATATATATAATGAATTTCTGTTCGTTAAAAATAATAAAACTTTGATATTTATTCACCTTTTAAACCTTTTTTGGACTTCCATAAATAATTCGAGACCAAAATTAGCCAAATCGGTCCAGCCGTTCTCGAGTTTTAGCGAAACTAACGAACAGTAATTCATTCATATAAATGTATTTATAGATAGATAGATTGATAAAAAGTATTTTTCGAATCAAATATTTTTTATGACTAATATTATACTATTGTAATTAATGAATTTGTTGGTTGTATTATAAGTTATAACGCATAATTATTTTTAATATTTTTGTCATATCACTGTGACGCTGTATAATAATAATAATTATTATTATTATTACCTATAATATTAAATAGTGCTCTCTTAAATGTTCGAGATTCTTTGTGCAATTGTAAGTTTTCTATAGTGTCTAAGAATATTTATATAACATAACTTAGGTATACCCTATTATACATTGTATTTTATACCACCTACTTCAAAAATCTCAAAATTGACACACCTATTAAATTATTCTATAACAATATTTTTATACCAACTAAAACCATTGACTTTATAATATTCAATGGATGCCAGTTGCTAACATAATACATTAGGGATATAGTGTCGCTGCGTAATCGTTTCTATTCAAATTCATAAAAACAAGTTTTTATCTACAATATAATTTAATCCTATGCTGCGTTTACGTAGCCGAAACCAATTTTAATTATAAGATGGCGTGTCTGTGTAAGTAGGTACCTATAATAAGTATAATATCAATGGTTCGATGTACTTACATTTGGGTCTGATGTGCGTCACTTAATATTATAATATATATTTAGTTATCCTGGGATAAAAATTAATTAATAATACAGTGAATTATTGATAACGATAGAATATAATTATATAGTTGATAATGTATTTTTATCAAGTTGAATGGCAAATGACGATGGTGACGTCAGGTTGCCAAGTCCGTGTAGCCAATACCTATTTTAACATTATAATGACGGATCTACATAAATTATTGAAACATAAAATCAATGCTAAAACATTCAACGCACTAATCTTAAATCTACATCTAAAAATTGGACTATAAAAATGAACATATCTGTCTATTATTATTCTACTTGGCTTGCGATGGATTTGTGATTACAGAGACTCATTTTGAGTAGCATATACGATATGCTTACCGTGTAAGTGTAAGCCTTCAGTGGATAATTAAATATAGGTATTATTTTATTGTATTCTTACCTTGAATTGTTTGTGTAAATCATACTATCATAATTTATCATTACGATGTCATTGTGACTTGTGGTCGTCGAAGGAGACCAACGATTTCTGTTTATGCTCTAGACTCCTAAGCTTTAGCTCTTTTTTAACATACTACCTATACATGTTTAGTACTAATATATAACCTTTGTTAAAGTTGATGAATTATTTACACGAGCTGTATTTATTTTTAAAAACTAATCGTTTCTATTTACCCAATATTCAATTAATAATGTTGTGTGATTGTTTTAGGAAGTACATTCTTGGGTTATCTCGATTATTGGTCAGGATCATTATCACCAAGTGTAACTCGATATAACGTAGATGCTATATTGAACAGCTCAACAGCTGCAATACTATCTCAAGTTAATGAAGATAGATTAACATCTAGTTTAATCATGTCCCTTCGCAATGATTCAATAGTCAAGTGTAATTTCGAGAAGGATACTATACCATGCAAGCCATTTAAGAAACCATGTTTATTTCATATAGTGAAGGATCCTTGCGAACAGGTCAATTTGAATTATAAACCAAACAGTAAAATGAAACAATTTGTACAGGCCAAAGTTGATTATTTCGAAACATTGTTAAATAAATTCAGAGAATCTGCAACTAAACCATTGAATGTGAGGGGTACCAAAGATTCAAATCCTTCTTTATTTAATAACACATGGACAAACTGGGAAGATCAAAACAGTGTTCGAGTGACTAAGTAAATATATAAATGTTAAAATTAGATTTAAATTCATGAACAGGAAAAGCAACATTATTATTTTAGTTTTGAATAAAAAAATGTTGTGTATTAAACATAATATACTAGTAAGTAAGAACACATTACATTAAAATAAGATTCTCTAACTATGAATATTATATACGCAATAAGTGTATACAAATCATGGATCAAAAAATGTTCACATTAAAATATTTAAACTATTTATTAAGATATGTTTGTATCTGATTAGTAACTATAGATTTATAAACTATACTAAAAATTAAACGTGATATTATATTATTGTTATGTATTTATTTATTTGTATATTAAATTGACTATAATACTATATAATGTATGATTTTTTTTAAACAACAAATTTAACTTCTTTTTTTCTTTTTTTCCATCCAATAAGTAATAAGAAATTGATATTAACGTTTTTTTGAAGTTATTTCAAACAAAATATTGTCTATGAGATTATATAAGATCAGGATTGTATACATACATCGTCATATCGGTAAAGTTATCATATTACAAACTTTATTGGCATAGATTTACTTATCTATATGGCTGTATATTGTATACACAACATACAGGACACAAGTACATTATTGATTATAATGTCGTAGAGGCTCAAAATATTTATTGAGTTCGTAGGTTGTACTTTGTACTACCTATAGATATTAGCTTACCATTTATTTACTGACTTATTTTACTTTTATTACTCATGAATCATGAGCCATGACCAAAGTTATAAATCATACACCCCTATTTTGGATTTTATATTATGATTTATGAGTAATATTAATTTTTAATAATAAAGTTTTTTTTTTATGTTATATGTTGCAATATTTTTTTTATAAATTAGATATTTATATTTTAATAATTAATTTTGCAATTTTTGAATATTTTAAGGATGGAGAAGTCTAATTGATAATCATATGTAATTTTTTTTTATACACTTGCGGATTTTTTTTTAATTTTGAATTAAGTACTCGACGTATTCGATCCCAAACATATTGTCCCGATCTAAGACGTGCTGAGGATATTTTTACTAACATGCAAAAATATCTCCCGGTCACAGAGTAGCGTATCAAGCAGCTATTAGACAGCCGTGTTGGTTCGTGTAGTTATACAAACTATCTGAAGCCACTTATAACCTATTAATAATTGAAAATAAATCTAACATAAATACAAGCAATTCGATTTATTTATGAAAACCTCTTAGATTAACTAGAAGCCCAAATTTCGTAATTACAGCTCAAACGGTTATTAAGATATTAATGATTAAAAATCGGTATTTTTATCACCTACTGACTGATGTATGGATCAAAAACCTAAACCACTTCCAGATAATCTAAAAAGTTGAAATTTGAAGTGCAGCAGCTGAATAATGTGTATGCACAAAGGAAAAAATTATCATATACATAGTGTGTATACATATAGAAAAGTTACTTGCTGTGTCAAAGTATGAAAATAATTCGACTGTTCAAATTTAAGAAATTATAATTGTAAATAGGTAACAATTTATTGTTATAGCTACAAAAAACAGTACATTTCGTAATTATCTATAGAACTTGTCATTCGATTAGATTTAAATTATTTTGTTGGTAAAGTCAACAACCACGCATGTTTTTAATATTGAACTTGACTCCATTATCACATAACACATTAATTTTGTTTTTGCTGAGATATTTTCTACATTGTAATTCCAATTAATATGTTATAGATATTGTAAACTAGTTTTTATTTTTGCAGTTTGCATCACGTAGCATAAATTTTATAATATTATCTGGTGGTTTTGGTCGTCGCGACAACGTAAACATAGTTTTCCTGTGATTTCATTTCTCAATTAACTAAAAATTGTATAAGTAATATCAAATCTTTTGAAACGAAAATTCGATTCTGAATATTCGAAAATGGCTGGCACCCATCAATTATTGAACGTCGATGGAATTATATCTAAACTGTTGGAAGGTACGCATGGGGAGCTGTTGGTTCTTCCTCTCGTCTCACGACTGAGACACCACCACGTGTAAACGATGGTAATTGATTTCTATTATGTTGTTTTAAACAGTGCGTGGTACTAAAATCCGCAAGATTGTGGAATTATCTGAAGAGGAAATTCAAGGTCTATGTCTGAAATCCAGAGAGGTGTTTATATCTCAGCCGATGCTTCTGGAACTTGAATCACCGATAAAAATATGTGGTAAGCATAGTATCTATCACATCAGATCACTTAAGATTGATTAATGAATCTAACGATGCAAAACACTAAGCAAATATTAATAACTTGTGTTTCACATATACATTTATGGTCTCAAATTTTTCTGCGCACTTTATTCTAAAATCAATATAATGCAGATTTATTTGTCTTGAATTTATTGTTAATATTAGTTATGTGATTTAAGTTTTAATTTTCTAAGTAGGTATTAAATCTATGAGATACAAATACATTGTACTGTTCTTTAAACAGAGGAATTAATATGATTTATATGTTAAATAAATTTTTTATCATTAAAAATCAAAATACCAAAGCACAACAATATTAGGTGTGTTGTGTTGCATTTTAAAAAATCTGAAAGGTTTTGGAAATATGATTTTAAACTTTCTTAAAATCTCATCAACTCGTCGATATAATCACTTATTATTCTAAGGTCATATTAACATTGTAAATCTTGTAGAGTTGACTATAATCGTATGTTTGTAAGATATTTAGGTAATTTTTATGTGGTTTATTTATTTTCATTATTATATTATTTAATAGAATATATGTTTGGAATTGGATTGACAAAAATACAACATTTCTTTAAGTATTGAAATTCTCTATAAAATTAGTTTTATAATATAATGAGATACATATAAGATCATATATGAGACGATGATTAGTCTATTCATTTGATTTTCCTTACAGAGAGATGACTAGACAAGTGTTAAATTTTTCATATTGTTACATGTTGGTACTCTTATTTTTAGTTATTAATTATCTACTCATTTTCTTATATAACCATTATCATTTGTTGTATAAACAATTTACTTTTTTTTATTATATTTTAATATTTTAAGTTATAAAATAGGTTTTGAAAACCAGTTATACCTATTATTTTCTATCAAATAAATGTTTAGGTATTAGTTTGATCTTGAAATTCTACAGAACTTTATAGAACTTACCTTTTAAGAAAGTACAAATATTTCATGTTCAGTGAAATATCCTTAACCAACAACTATTTCCATTCCTATTGAAATTGGTATAGGTAAGGTATACAATTTATTATTAATAGGATATAGGAAATAATTTTTTTTATGAAAACATGCGAATAAATACACAGACAATTAAAAAAAATATATGGTCCATCATATTTTTATTTATAGTACTTATTTATAATTTTTGTTGCAAATAAAAAAAAAAGGTGTTGTTTAATATGACTGTTGATAAATTTCGTTGCTTCTATAAAATATTTTTATTCCGTTTTTTTTTAGCTGTTAAGTTCAGTTATTTGTATACGTACTTTAAGACAACGTATTAATTAAGTAAAAAAAATGCTTGTGCAACTTATTTACAATGATTTTTTAAGGTGATATTCACGGTCAATACTACGACCTATTGAGATTATTTGAGTTAGGAAGTTTTCCACCGGCGTCAAATTATTTATTTTTGGGAGATTATGTGGACCGTGGCAATCAGTCTTTGGAGACGATATGCTTACTGATGGCATACAAAATAAAATATCCTGAAAATTTCTTTCTCCTACGTGGCAACCATGAATGCGCTAGTATAAACAAAATATATGGATTTTATGATGAATGTAAGTACCTATTTGGTTTAATTAAACATTTGAGATTCTGAGTGAAACTATATACAGGAGTTTATTGGTTTGGATCTGTCGTCTGTGTACACGACTTACTCTGATCAAACTTATCTATGGTTAGTACTTTGGGGAGGGTCATTTATTGAATTTTTCAACTTTTTTCCGAATAGGTAATTGAGAAAACCGTGTAAAAATTGCAATCAACTCGTAACTAAAATCGGGTTTTGAACCCGGCACCGTTCAGTATTTGATCGCACACTATACCATGTACTACTACCTACATAGAGTATTTAAGTATCATCTTTCAGGCATTTCATAATATTTGAAATAATTTAATGCGATTTTAATGATTATATGCACTTGAAATCTTGCGATAGTAACACTAATGATTAGAAGAAAATTTATACCATTAACTTACCTTTAGTTAAAATATTAAAATTTCAACCTAACCTACCTTACCTATCTTGTTAAGAAATTTGGTTACATTACTATACTAACCACCTCTTTCACCCAGAATAATATTTTCTAGAGCAATGGTACATTGGTTTTAGTATAAGAAACCAATTCAGCAATATCATTCAGCTATCCCTGTATTTCACCCAACCGTAGAGTCTTACCACTCTCACCTATCCCAGGTTTTTTGCACATTTTTAGTTTGTTGTTATAAATTATGAATCATCTTTTTTTTCTAGGCAAGCGTCGATATAATATTAAACTTTGGAAAATATTTACGGATTGTTTCAACTGTTTTCCTGTGGCAGCAATAGTGGATGAAAAAATTTTCTGTTGTCATGGTGGTCTAAGTCCTGATTTGCAGTCAATGGAACAAATCAGGCGGATTGTGAGGCCAATAGATATACCTGAAAACGGTGTATTATGTGATTTACTCTGGTCCGATCCTGATAAAGTAATATTTTATTTAAAATGTATTAATAAATAATAATTATGAGTTATTATTATTTTCATTGTAATATTTTTTAGGATACAGTGGGTTGGGGTGAAAATGAAGGCAGAGGTGTGTCATTTGTATTCGGTGCTGATATTGTAACTAAATTCTTGGGTAAACATGATTTCGACCTTATATGTAGAGCTCACCAGGTTAGTAAATATCATTAATAAATACCAGCATTTAAATGAAATATCTATGTTTACTGTGATAAATATTTTTGTCTTCAGGTAGTCCAGGATGGATATGAGTTTTTTGCTAAGCGGCAATTAGTCACTATATTTTCAGCTCCAAATTACTGTGGGGAATTTGATAATGCTGGAGGAATGATGGCTGTTGCTGAAAATCTTATGTGCTCATTCCATATCTTAAAGGTATTTTCATTTTTAAATTAATATTCCTCCATATTAACTGATGTAAAAATTAGAATAATTTATTTTCAATGAATAATACCATACTTAAGAATCACAAATTGGGTATAATTAAGTCTTATTTATTTTACTCAATCATCTACAATTATAGTCTCATTCAATGATTTTGCAACTTAATAAATACAAAATTAAATTAAATATTTTTAGAGTAAAATATGTTTAAAATATAAAGTTTATTCTTATTATTTCTTTAAATGAAATATTTTTAAAATAGTTAAGTTATTAGCTTAGATCTGATCTAGATAATAATATAATATGTGAATAATGAATATGATTTATAAACTGCTTATGGTTGATTCTGGTTGATTAAACTGTGGATGGTGATTTAGTAGTAAATACAAAATTGAGTAGTTTTTGAGTATAAGTGGTACAATTAATACAGACCTGCCGTTTCATTTTTAATAATTTATGAGTTCAAGATTGATATCATTAAAAAAAAATGTATGTAAAAATAGGGTCTGGATTTATATGCAAATTCATATATTTGCATATTTAAATGAATACATTATATTTTATAAATATAATAAACATATTGTTAACATTTCACTGCATTCAATGTAAACGAATGTTATTTTATAAATTAAAACAATTTGTTTTTTATTTAGGTACCTACTAGGTACCATATTAAAATACATATTCACATTTTATTTAACGTAGTAACCAGTAACCTGTATTCATAATGCATTAACTGTGTTTATTGTTAAAATCATGTATAAAATATTAAATATACAATTTGTATTCTAGCCGGCTGACAAACGAAAATATAATTATGGAGGATTGTCATCTGGCAGACCAGTTACACCACCCAGAGGAGTAGGCAAACGAGGAAATAAATAAAAATAATAAGGGTGTGCACGGTTATATGTATCTCAATTTTTGAGATGGAACCGAGTTTAAGGTTTCCACGGGAGAAGGGTTTATAGTAAATATTGCGTTTATACACATTACCGCCTTATACGAGGATATAAATATACAGGTGTTTCACCGTGTCCACTAGAATGGTTTACAAACAAATATTTTTCAAGCTTTTCGAAACACACATTATATAATTTCGTGCATTTAAGCATCTAAATCCATTGTATTTGATTATTTACAATTAAAATAGTATTCCATCATCATTCTACAAGAACCGTATGTCACACTATCCTCACTTTGTAATAAACCCCTAAGGGGTTTAGTAGTTACATAGTAAACTAATTATTACTAGGTCAAAGTTCCAGCATTGTTCAAACTTAACTTCAGTGCTCGTCTCCAACATGATCGTATCGATGTGAGCATGAGCCAGGCTTAAAAGACCGCTGTGATGATCCCGCAGGAAAATAAAAACCTGTAACCGTCCACTTGTATCATATTTGTTCTACGCTGTTTGTCCGATGGTGCATAGTATGTTTCGAAAGTTAAAAAAGTATTTGTATTATTCGGTAAATCATTCCAATGTACACGATGAAACCGCTGCAACCATTTTCGTATATTATGACGGAAATAATGCGTGTAAATACTGTAAATGTTAAACGTTAAACCCTAATCGAATGGAAACCCTAAAATCGGTACGATACCGTCGATAACTCGTTAAACTATGTGGATACAAATAACCGTGAACACAGAGTTGCACTCCCTGTAAAATATTATGCCTAGATTATGTTTACTAAAAATTGTCGAGCTTGAAACACAGATACAGTTTTGAAGAAAATTTATCATTATGAATTTATGATGTAAAATATTAGTTGCGTGTAAATTAATAATTATTTTTAAGTCATAAACAAAATGTACATAAATCACAAATAAAAATTATAAGCAATTAACAATATAGTACTTATAACATTTAGTGTTTTTTCGTTTCGTCATCAATGTTTGAAATAAGACAATTTTTGAAGTAAGACTGTAGTGGCGGCTCTGGTTGTATTTTTTTGGTGAGGCACCTTATATAAAATAAAATGTAGTACCCCCTCAAAAAAAAAAAAAAAAAAATGAAACAATATGTACCAATGGAATTGTGTTAAAAGTAATCACTATTAATAATTAAAGGCTAAATTTTAAAACTATGATTAACTGTTTAAGTACGACCTTTTTATTCTTTTTTTTTCGTTATTCAAAATTTAAAAATTATAATTAACAACTATTATGTTTTGTATGCTAAATTATACTCCTGTATTTTTGATTAGCATACTTATTTATATAGAAATAGGTTTTCCTGTTTTAAATATATCAATATGTCATTTTTATCATCCGACTTCCAACGTCGAAATGGTGTTTACACAATTACAATAACCGGGTCCGTTATGGGATTCATAATAAAAGTATTATTAAATATACTAGAAAAAAATAAATAGTTACCTAAGTACCTAATAAGTAATAATAATTAAAACACACTGCAGTACACGATCGAATTTAGTGAATAATTAATATTAATTAGTAATATTACTATACATTAATAATATTCAGTTAACTCAACTGCACGCGACGACAAACGGATAAAGTAAACGATATAAACTGTAGAAAAAAGTAGTATCAAATAATATGGTATAAAATAATATTGGACTATAGATTACATAAATCCAATATTTTTGTCAGAGTATAACCGATGATCGATCCCATCGCTATCGGTACCTTCCTAGTAATCTACTGCTGCCACGGTTATGTATGTGGAATTGTGCAAACGCCGCCGTCGGACTGGTTGTATAAGAATGGGGGCCGCGGGCACCGATAGTGTTCGGATGGTCATAATTCGTGATTGCCGCTAGGCGCAGCACTTGACGGGAAAAAAATTGCACATAGCAAAAAAAACGTATACACTTTAAAATTTAAATGCAAATCACTGTCTTTAGAGTGGATTTGCATAAAAAAAAACTATCATAAGAATTAAAAGGAAAATATTTTTGAGGGCATCTCGAAGCCCTTTTTCTATTATTTCAAATAGAACGTTCAAAAATTCATTAAAAAAAAAAAATTTTAGACATTTTTAAACCCCTGAAACTACTACTACTAAAAAAAAAAAAAAACGCTTTGAGATGACCTCGGAAATATTGTTTTCTTTAATTTATATACTAGGTATTTTTCCATTAAAATCAATTAACAGCAACTTATTTTCAATAAATGTGAACAAGTTTGGTGGCGTTAAAACACCGCGTTAACATCCTCTTAAAATTATTCTACACAGTATACACCCTATGATAGAAATTCCCGAGCCCACCTAGGCGTGGATATTACCTACCTATGTGTCTTATATAATAATATTGTACCCGATGAGTTGGAAACGCTTCTTTTATTTTACCATTTTACGGTAGGTACCATTTGTGATTCCATATTACTGGCTTTACTTTATATATGAATGTACTTTACTACACAATTCAATGAAATAGTTCCGTCATACCAAATGAATTAACATTGTATTGATAAATTCGATTTGTCTAATTTTAATATCTGCTCAAATTATGATACCAATTTTTTTTCTTCATAATAAACCTTAAATGATACTACGATAGGTATAGTAATTAGTTGTTTTTACTACCTACCTATTGATATCTAGCTATTTTAATTCAGAGAACTAGAGCCTTAATCGTAACGACATGGTAGGTATTATTTTTATTTATCTGATTTTCTTTTTTGGGTTATGTTGTACTTCAAACTTAAAATATAAGTAAAAAAAATGGGTCTAGTTTAATCACCTGGTATTTTAACACCCCAGAAAATTAATATTTCGATCTTAAATGTTGACATCAGACACAAGATAACCTATTTAGTATTTATTCATAACTATTATAATAGTATATTATATAATATATAATTTACAACTGAAATTTAACGGGAAATATGATTTTAAATTGTAACTAGATGAGTAAAAACTTAAGTCATGAACAAATTGTACAACAATAAATTAATAAATATTTATAAAACAAAAATATAATTTTAATTTGTATACATAATATATTTATAAGACACTATTTGTGTATTATTTAAATGTATTCATTAAAGTTAAATAAAATACATGTGTTATTCATGTATTTCTATTTACTATTTATTTTCGATATAATTTAAATTATATATTTTTTGCAAGTTTTCTGCAAAAAAAAAAATTAATTAAAACTAGAATTAAAATGCGAACCGAGCATACTTCTCAATGAATAAATTATTATGCTCAAAAATACTTTCATGGAAAACAAAGGAAAAAATTTTTATAACATATTTACGCCCAATAGTAATGTATGCTTGTGAGACGTGGTCAACAACTAAAGGGGATGAGGAGAAACTTCTTATCTTCGAGAGAAAAGTGCTGAGAAAAATATACGGTCCTGTCAGAAATGAAACAACTGGGGATTATGAAAGGAGAAAAAACACCACTCTGGAATCTCTGTACAATAAACCAAGTATTAAATGCTTCTTGAATTCTAAGCGTTTAGAATGGGCGGGTCATGTGTGGCGCACTGATAATAGTATAATTCGGGAGGTACTGATAAATAAACCAGCTGGCAAGCGCCCCAGGGGAAGACCTCGACAACGGTGGCAAGATAGAGTCAATGCAGATATAAATATGATAGATGGAACAGCAGACATTGAGACCGCTAATGACCGTAACGTGTGGAGAAGATTAGTAGAAGCTGCAAAAGGCCTGAATGGCCCATAAAGCAAAAAAAAAAAATTAAAACTATACCATACAATAACTATCCAATGTATAATTTTCATTTTTATACTTAAGACATGGGTGTGAATGTGTGATTGCTCATGCTGCCCCTGATTCCGGACACTGAGCGTGTCAATGGTATATACATATATTTTGTATGTAGGCACTTATATATTATATTTCATTGACCTTCATTATAATCTTTTCGAATCAAAATATGGTTCGTTAATGATTTCAAATGTATCTATATGAACAATACAACTAATATAACAAAAGAAAAACACTCAGTCCCCAGCATATTATAGTTCTATACTTATGTAGACGTTCACTATTATGCAATTCTCTATGAATTGTTATTTGATGGTTTATATTACGATTTACGGGTCCCGGTTTTTCACAAATCTTACGTCAATAAAATCGAAACAATCGAGTATTTTTATACTTATTTTATATCCTAATACATATAGATAGGTATCTAATAAGTAATATGCACGCAGTGTTGTAAAGTATTTGAGTAAAAGTATTGAATACTTTTTTAAATACTTCCAGCATTAAGTATTTTCGACGGTATTTTAAATACTTTTTTCGTATTAAATACTAATTTATATTGAACATTTTTGCTCAGTGGCGTAGCATGAAATTTAGTGGCCCTGGGGCCTATAAAAGTGGAAACCCTCTTTAAATTTGTATGTAACAATTCAACAGTGATTCTATGAGGTAAAAAAAATGCATGTAAAGGTACCTGTATTATTTTAATGCTTATAAATTTATAAAAAATAATGACATTAAAATATTTAGTGTTATATTATACAATATAGTTAACGATTAACTTTTCTAGCCTTCACTTGAGCAAACTTGTCAATGACTTCATCCAAATTTAATTGCTGCGCCCGTTTATTTTCGATGGAAATAATCGACAAACCACTCAGCCGTTCCTTTGACATCGTACTTCGTAAATAATTTAATTAAATAATTAATTATCGTAAATAAACTATTTTCATGCAATTGAATTTTCTTCGATATATGTTTCCAATCATTAATACCATTAGTCCATGAACTCGACGTAGAAAATAACCAACATGGTTGACAGTAAATTAAATCAAACGATTTTGAATAACAAATCCATTTACGATGTAAACTTACACCGCCTTGACTTTTTTCGTAATAATGTTCAGTAGAAAATGAACGATTTTTATTACCAATAATTTTTTTTGGAAATGGACCATCTGGTTGACATGGTCCTTTAGAAATAATAAAAATTTTATCCGATGTATTCAATGTATTTGTGAAGAATGCTTTGTCATTTGAATAATCTCCGAAGCCTTAGGAGATAAATTCATTCGATGACCTTAGGATCTAAGGGCATCGAATGTATCACCTTTGATAAATCGGAATTTATTGAACATTCATTTTCATCATTTACTCTATTTATATCAATAGTTGTTAATTCGGAATTTTCTTGAATATTAGGAATTTGAATACTCGAAGACGTAGATGGAAAATATTGTGCCTAACAAAAAAAAAATCGATATTAATAAAAAAAAATTTAAAAAATTACACACAAATGCGTATGTACACGATTGTTAATCTATATAAATAAAATTCAAATACCACTTAGTTTCGTTTTATGATATAAATTTAAAATTACCCGTGCAAAGCTGGGTAATTCAGCTAATTTAGTATGAAATTACGCCATTTTTAACAGCAAAACAAATAATCAGTTGTTATTGTCATATATATGTAAATGTTATTATATGCCACATGTATTTTATTTGAACTATTGGATAAAGAGGAAAAAATAATTTACTTACAATATCAGTTGTTGTTTCCGCAGGGGTAGATTTCAAAGGCGTGATACTTAAACTCGAATCATTTGCAAAAGAGTCTTTATTAAAAATAAAGCATTTATTCGAGGGAGTGATTTTTCTTTTTCAATACGCTGTGATTTTAATTTCCTTTTTAAACTTCCACTTAAATATATACGTTTAGACATTATTAGTTTACAGTATTTCATTTGATAATAATTGAAAATATAACTTTAATAAGTAATAACTTATGACAAATAATAACATGCACGCAAAGAAACAACAATGTACTCAAATTATTACGCTAGGTATAATCATAATTTTTGGTAAGTACTAAATAGATTTACTAACGTTGATTATAAAATAAAAATATTTATAATCCAAGATACTAAAAATGCTGCAGTGGGTGGCCCCTGCGTAAATACGCCATTGCTTTTGCTATCATATTTCGAACAATTTTATTTTCATCATCCACTTCAATTTTATTAAAGTTTTGATCAGTACTTAGCTAACTTGGCCAAAGGTATGTGTAACAGGTAGGTATTTAGAATACTTTACATTTTAGGGTTATTGAGTGGGATTTTAAATACTTTATAGTTTAAGTATTTGAGTAGTATCTTAAATACTTATTAAAAGTATTCTTTACACTATGCACGTACATGCATGTAATGATGTAACTATAACTTATAAGTAAATAGATATTTTGTTGTGAAGCTTAGCAAAATAAAATAAACACATTAGGTACCTATGTTAAAACGTATTTTCTTTGTTTCGCTTAGCGGTCATTGATTTTTAGTCAACATCTTGAGTTCTTTCTAGTTCTTCCAATCTATTTTTAACTTCTAATTTCTATGTTGACATGTTGTCAGGAATAGGTACACTTAGCAAAACAAAAACATCTTGAGCTGATGATTCGACTATTTCATCTATAATGGTGTATTTTTCCCAATAAAATATTTACAGACCCTGTATGAAACTAAGAAAGTATCTACTTAAATAAAATAAACAATATGTTACCTATAATAACCAAATGTGAAAATACAATTGCTAATAATTTGGAACAAATCATAGTATTTAGTACATAATTATATTATTAATATAGTACTATATAAATTTATTAATATAAGTATGTTTTACTCTCCGATTCACAATTGACATATTTTTTATAATTTCAAGAGAAGGCATATTTTTTAGAACAATCAATAATTAAAGGCATACTTACATTTATTAACATTTGTTTTATAATATTTATAAATGACTAAATATGAATTTAGAGAAGATATATTGGAAGACAAATTATTGAAAGCTGTAGAATGCATTATAGAATTATATTTTTTCCTGAATTTTACATATAGTAAAGATTTTCAATATTGTCTATAAAATTGAATGATTCTTCTAGTAACATAATCATTTTATAGATTATAATTTGAGTATTTTTAAACACTGTAAGAGTTATATTTTATAAACTTATTATAATATCAAGTTTTAACATTTATCAGTAATATATTCTAAGTATACTATAACTATATAATTGATTAATTTATAAGTCTTTCTATGTATGTCAAGTGTACATATTATTCTTAGTTAACTTAAGTTGTATTTTTAAATCACAGATAAAATTGTTAATTAACACATGTCTTCGGTTGAAGTTGATCATTATTATGTTAATAAAGTATTACTGAGATAGTGATAATTCTAAGTGCCGTGACTCCATGTATAATTTGTTGCTTATAAAAATTACTATAACTCTAATATAGTTTATTAAAGTGGGAATGGAAATTTAATCAAATATGTCTACTTGTAAGGTTCAATCTTACAGGTCACACAGAAATAATAATTGATTTGTAGTGTAAATAATTTGAGATAGATTCTCTTTTTACATTCAGAATTAACAAAATCACACAGCAAAATAAATTATTAATGAACATGGGATTTTCCAAACTATAAAATATTTTATAAAACTAATTCAATGAACTACAAGAAATAGGATTTTTATTTAATTTTGTTATTAAGAAACACTCAATATATATATATTTCTAATTTTAGAAGTTATTGAAATAGCATTTACATATTATAAATAAGCATTCACACTGGAATTTTAAGTAATTTATTTTACACAATAACCATTAAGCTATTGAAATCAAAATAATGATTCTTATAACAGGGTTTTTATATTGGTAAGAATATATTGGAAATTACAAACATAATAATAACCACTTAATTAGAATAATCATGAATAAATAATATAATATAATTAAATATAGTTCATTTTTGAGTATAGGTTATATGAATTTTATATACTTACATCACCTAAAATCTTATACAGTTCTACTAACATTAGGCTCAATGATTTTTAGATTTGTAAATATATCATATCAGTTATCATAAATATGTTTAATACAAAATACTAAATTTAAGTATAAAAATCATCTGAACAAAAAAAAAATGCGCTATTATTTAAATATTTTAATTGAAAAATAAAAATTTAAATTAAATTATAATTAAGTGCCAATATTATATACATATATACATATATACATTGGCACATAGTATTGAAAACTTAAGTATAAACAATATAAACAATATTAAAAACATTAGTATTATTATTGACATTTTTTGTATTGGTGTTACAACCATACTGCATTATATTATGTATGTATTAAATATTATAATTGAATATGAGCTAGTGCGAAATAGTAATTATATTCCTGTTAATATAAACTTAAACATAACATGGTTTGCCAAAAGAAAATACAATATTAATTAAAAAATAAATATAACAATTATATATTTTAATACGCCCATGTAAAAAACCATATCTTATGGAAAAAATTTAACTCTATTTTCTATTCATTCTTAATAATGAATAAAATATTTTAAATGGGAAGCAGATAGTTTTTATGATAATTTGTAATATTTTTTTGTATTGATTACTTTTATACAGATTATCATTATAGTCTGTAACTGAAGTCAAATTCTGAGAAGAGCGCATGTTTATTAATTTAATATGTAATAAATAAAATTCTTCAATAAATTGCTTTTAATATTTTGTACCCAGTAACACTGAATGACTGTTTATCCAGCTCTTGGGCCAAGTTTATCAAGAATGGATATTCCTCTGTCTAGGTATTCTTCACGTGATAGCCAAAACGATTCTCTATCTTTTGTTACTTCTCCCAATACAGCCCCACCAATAAATACCATGTCTTTACGTAACGGTGGATCTTCAATCCGAATTTTGAGTTTCTGAAAAAGATTATTATAAAAAACTTTTTAAAAACTAACTTAGAAAAAAAATTACTGATAATGTAGTTGTATCGTTTTTCAACACTCGCTCAACATAAAGTTGTTTGATTTCACGTTCTAATCTTGATGGTAATCCAGGATACATGGTTGATCCACCAGAGAGTACAATATGCTTATATAGTTCAGTTCTCATATCAATATCAGCAGTTTGAATAGTGTTAAACACTAGTTCAGCAATACCTAAAAATACAACGATTGATTTAATTTTAAATTTAAATTAAGTCATAGCATTTTCAAATATTATTCCGTTAGCTTAAATTATCTCAAAACCTTTTCATTACACCTGAATTTGATTTTAAACTTTAATAAAATAAGTAAATAACTCAAATTTAAAGTATTTTAACATGCAAACCTTGGCCTTCAACATTGATTAAATGTGGTTGGAATAATACTTCAGGTGCTTCAAATCTTTCACCTCCAACTTTAATCACTCGTCCATCTGGTAACTATAAAATATTAGAGTATTATTAAATAATTATAGTATACATTTAATACTTAGAAATTGAAAATAAGAAACTTAAATAATAGGATCAAACTAATTTTATAAAAAGAATTATTTTCTTATTTAAATAGCTAATTATCTTGATTTCTAATTTAACTATAAATATTAATATTAAATTAAGGTTAGGGTAGGTTAAGTGATTTATTAAAGGCATAGAACAAATATTCATGCTCATAACTATTATTTTCATAAATAAAATATTAATATTTTATAATATTATAGTTGTCTTAAGATATACATATGAAAATAGAATAATTATTTTCCTATTGGTATATTAAGTACAAAATGGAATTAAATACATTTTTAATCACAACAATATATGCTTACTGATTTGTAGATCAAGTTAATGTAATTGTGATAAAAAAATATTAGCCATGATTCTGATTGTTTATTCTTTGAAAATATTATTTTAAAAGCATTTTTTTAATAAAATAATATACTACATACTGTATAAGATTGTACAAGAACAGTTGTTTCCAATGCTAATTTTTGTTCAGTCTCAATGTTATATGCAACATAACATAATTTTTCTTTCATCATCCTTACGGTCTCAAAATCAGCTGAATGATTGAATGCATATCCTCTTAATAGCAATAACTAAAATATATTTTAGAATTAGAAACTTTAGTAATAGATAACATCAAATATATATATACTTTGATTAAATAACGAGTGACATCTCGACCCGCAATATCTAGTCTTCGTGTTAAATGTGGTAAAACATATTCTTCATACACAGGACATATATGAGTAACACCATCACCGGAATCAACAACTACTCCGCTAAGCAATCCTTGGGCATATAATGTAAGAATTGCTTGAACAGCGACATACACTGCATTAAATTCATATTTTTCAAACATCACCTATTCAGTAAATATTTTATAAATTCCATAGAATTTTATCACAACAAAATATTTATTATACTAACTTCAATCATTTTTTCTCTGTTTTTAATTGGGTTCATAGGAGGTTCTGTTAACATTATTTTGCATTCTTTTGGATCAATATTCATCTTTTTTGGACCAAAAGTATAATCCCAAACATGGCACATATCATCCCAATTTCTAAAAATATAATGTTACATTTATTCATCTTTATTAGAATTTTTACAATCTATAATATATGTTGCACAATAAGTAAAGTAGATGAATGTTAATTTTTTTTCTTTTTACTCGAGTGACACAAGGAGGAAGACTATCCAATGACAAAATGTAATGTATATTTTTATTATAGTTTACTCTATGTAACATAATTAGTGCAGAAGGTTTAAAGCACGATGTAGATACACCGTGGTTTAAGGTAACACATTGGATTTCATGGAAAGTTTATAAGATTTATAAGAAAATTAAATTTGAAATACAAACCTCACAATGCCATTTTCCATTGGATATGTGACATCTAACATAGATCTTAATTGACTAGCTTCATCACCAATCATCAAATCCTATAAAAATTTAAATTAGTAACTGAAAAAAAAACAATTATTTTGATATTTGATGTTAAATATTATACTTTCAATAAAATATTTCTGTAAATTATTGGATATATGTATTTGTTAATTACAAAATAACAGAAAATTATAAATCATTAATATTTGAAATATAATAGAGAATCATTATACCATTACTTTCATAATTGACAACTCATTACAAAAATTGATTGAAAAATCATATTAATCCATACTTAAATTACAAGTGTTAATGATAATTTGCTTACTTTGACTTCAATATCACCAATTTTATTATGTGCACGGATTATTGGTCGACCAACCATTGAAGGAAAAATATGAGCTGGAAAATTTGATCCAGCATAGCCACATTTAACGAACTGAAATAAAAGTATGTACAACATAAATAAAAAAACAAAAGGATAAATATTTTTCACAAAGATAAAGGGTAAGCAATGAACAATAAGAGAATACGTATTAAATTACTAATGCAGCACGAGTGATATTTTCAGTTGTGTTTACGATTGCATTAAATCAACGTTTAACTAGACGATGTTGATAAGAGCTATAGCATTCTGGTTAAGCAAGCTCAACGATGCAATCAGGGAACGTTTGCAGGTAGTGGAGAGTTATAACACGAGAACACTGTTTATAGTTCTATTGAAACACGGCGGGACAAGACACAAGAGAAATGAACACAGCTGCCGTAACACCGTTGGACGGTGACAATGACGGCCGGCGTGCATTTCACACGACGGCCCGACACGGTCGTCCGGATGTAATACACTCACCCCTGTTCCGTTGTCGCAGACGACCACTTTCCTACCGCGACTATCCATTGTGCACGCGTCTTTGTCTGGTGGTCCACCGAATCGCCTGGAAAACGAGCACCAAACCTTGTAGTTCTCGACCTAACAACGGCCGCGGTATCTCATCAGACCGGTTATTAACGGGGCGCGGCGGCTCGGTTCACCGTTGGTGTGCAGTTAAGTTGTCGTTCCAACTTGACGTGACCGGCGTCGTGTGCGGGACGGCAACCGTGAGTCCGGGCGATCGTGTGGGCGGAGTACGGTGCGAGAGAGCGAGTGGATGGGTGGGCGAGCGAGAGCGTGACGAAAGGGAGCGATACGGCGGACGGGCGGGCGCGGTAATATTATTAGTCAGTCGAACGTCCGGCGTGACACATACGTAAATAATAATGTGTACAATGATTAGGTCGCGGTGCGGACGGCCGACGAGTCATTGGTCATTGGTGAGACGACAACAGATTACGTTTATCGCGACATCGCCGGCGGCCAAGGAAATTTGTATGCGTGCGTGCGGCGCGTGATAAGGGCAGGAAGAAAACGGAGAGAACAGAATATAAAAACGCATTCCGTCGCAATGTAATGTTGGCAACGTGGACTGGTAATGCGTGTTCCGCGTGCCGCGTAAAACCGAAACGCCTTGTGCATCCGCTGGGTAGGCCACATGACGTACCGGAAAGCGTGGCGTGCGCACGACCGGCACTCTCAAGGGGCACGCTCGAAAACGCGTTGTTCGCACGAAAACCCAACGCTGCGCGCCGCCGGTAAACACCTAACCTGTACTATTTACCAAAAATAACAGCAATAGGCTTACGGACTTCTAGCGTTTGAATATTTTATTTTTATTTTTCGAAATATCAATGAAACAGCAGAATTGGGCAGAAATACAGTTGATGATGTAAGAAATGTGAATACTATAAATTTTGTTTTCCATAATACGTACTTGCGCATATTTATTGACGGTTTTTAACGTTTAGGGCGCGCAGTTCTAACAGTATGTTGCTTTTAAGTGATATAAAAGGTCATATTATATCATGCCTACTCATTGATGATTATTCAAATGAATAAATATATCTTATTGTAAGCCACGTATTTATTTTACATGTTGCAATTTTAAACGCGTTTTTCTATCTGCATTGTTAAAATTCTCATAAACACTGATGTGTACCACCGATATAAATTTATCGTATTACTTGCAATAAAGATCGCGTTTACCGACGATTAGATCAAATAATAAATTCGTTTGATAAAAAGGCCCACAGTCAAATTGAGTTTGATCAATAACTCTCAAATCAACCAAAATACAATTTTTTTAGGTAATATTTTAATTCATATTTGGTTCTTTTGTAAAGCATATTTGCATGTATTTCAGAGCTAAAAGTTCCTAAGCCTATAATTATAACAATAATATTATCCATGTCACGGCGAACGGGGCATGCGAAAATCGACTCACCGACCGACGATCGTGTCCTTAGCGAGCCACGAATAGCTCGTGAAAGTTATTTCTATACGTTAAATTATTATTAAAATACGTATCTTGCTTACGGACGCACTGCAGGATTATTATGACGTTGTTCGATGTGTTTAAATCTGCAGTCCGTGACACAGGTAGCTGGTAGGTACTCTTGAATACGGATTAGATGAGCAAAAACATAAATGTCAACAGGGTTGACAAACCCCCTCCTCTACAATCTCTCATCCTTTGCGCCTAGCGAATCCATCGGACTACATAGTTACGAAAGCCTTGAGTTGTTTAATGCTTTGATAGAACAAAAACTAAAGTATAATTTTTCATCTATACGTGGTCGCTGTATAATAATATGTTTGGTGAACAGATTTACTTGAAATCTTGATTAATATTTAACAAGTGTAGGTGCATAATCCATTCAATGCCTTTGTGCAATAAGGGCTTAAAAAAAATTGCATAATCATAAATTACTTACGTAAGTTAACCCAATTATTTTCATCGTCGATTAGCGACTAATTATTGTTAAGGTTACAACGTCTACATTGTTTAATCGTTCAACTTAATTAAAATAATCCTGAAAATCGCATCTGATACTTTTATGTTTTGATGTTTCTTCGATCAAATACTTAGTTATGTCTAACTATATTAATTTTTTTAAGTTATTTTGAGTTCTAAAATTTAAAATTTGGGTACAAGATTACTTTTCTCATATTTTCAACTATTCCGAGAATGATTTGAATGTCTAACGGATTGCTATCTATCACATCAGATTTTTGAATGTGTAGTAAACTGTAATTAAAAAGTCAGTTAAGACTAGCAGTTCTAGTATAAGGTACTGTGCTATTGGTCCTTTGTTTTGTCAAATTAGTTGCTGATAGGGTTAGATAACTGAAATAACCTGTATCGATTTGTAATTTTTTGAAAGCGATGATAAATCATAGAATTTAAAAAACTATTTTTAGCTTCTGTGATCGAATATGTAGTAATTTATATTTTATTTAAAAAATATTACATTATACTGTTGAATATTTTAACTTATATAACTGTTATTCAAAAGTGTCACGTAACGAAGAAATATATACATATAGTTCATAACAAAGCTTAAAACACGCAAAGTAGATTCTTATTATACAAAGAAAATAACAAAACTACAATTGAAATTTAAATCAAATAAACCAATATTTTCAGTATTCATGAAAACAACCAGTTAGGTCATACATACTTCAACCATTGTTAAAAATAATCGATCAAATAAATCTTTTGATTTTTGGACTTTGATCAGGTTACTTATTACAGTTTATATTTTTATTTATTAGCATTACGAACAACATGTCTAATTTAATTAGGAGAAAGATAAATATACTCAGCAATAAATCAAATGTTGTTTCCAAATGTTTTATTTATTTTTTCTTCAAGTTAGAAAATGTAAATAATGAGAGTATCGGAATGATCTTTCAAGTACCTATTATTGGTATTTAGTTTCTGATTTTATATGATACTATATAACACTTTGGATTTAGATACGTATTCGCGATTGGAAGAAATGTTGACAGAAAAAAAAACTTTTCAAAAACCAATACTTCACTCTGACGTTTAAAATATTTTCAGGTTCTTAATCACCTCGATATAACTTATATAATAGTTAGTTATAATACATTTCTTAGTCTTTATAATTTTCCATCCAAAACTAATACGTAACCAGAATACTGTAAGTTGTAAAACTACATTATTGAATAATAAAATACAAAACTAGTGAAATAAGTAGCCATTATATTCTCTATCGATTTAAGTGGAAATTATAACTTATAAGTATATACAATATTATAATTTATTACATTAAATTATGATTAATCCAATCTTAATAGATATATTATTGGTGTTTGTTTGTATGTTTATTACGGTTTCCTAAATTATACTTATATGTGTGAATATCAGTTAAATTATGGAGAATATAATTATAACTATAAGTTATATTAAATTAAGCACTTGGAGAAACATAATATTAAGTATGGATTTACACCCGTATACAAATTGTATTAGATAAATCATTTGCTAATTTTAAAAATGTATTGAGTTCCCTTAATTTCGATATTATCTATATGATTAAATCTAGTCGATCAACTATCTGAACTATCTAACAATTAATTATTAAATGGCAAATATTAAATATTACAAAATAATAGTTCAATATCACTATACATTGTACAGCAACAGCATACCTACATCGTAATGCTCGGCTGTAGAAATTAAATTATTACATTTTATTATAACCATGTTTTATTATCATGACATATTGTTGTAACATTTCTTTAGGTGAATAGGTACTAGGTAGATGGCGCTCAAGAATGGCTTAAAAGGAAATATGTAGATTTTATTTGTATATTATTCCATAAACGTTTTGTTAACTAAGCAGGATAGAAAAATTCAAACAGATTATTATTTATCTGATATTTTGAAGAAATTTTATAAGTATAAAAAATAAATACAATTAAGATTAAGTTCCTACCATTTATAATTATTATTGAAAATTAGAATAAAATATTATTAGTTGTTAATTACGATGTAGAAAAACTAATACCTACTGTAATAAAAATGATATTTTGAGTTGATTTAACATTCCAAAGGAATGTTATTTATTCGAATGATAAATATAGCAGGCCTAAACATTTTTAAAACAAGTCTAATATTAAACAGCAGAATATTGTAATGAAAACATTAAAAATATCATTATATCACTCAACACTATGTACGTACTATTCAAATATTAATTTTAGTAACATCCACCAAAGTTCTTGATGTATATTTTAGATATTAATTTGTATTTATTAATAGAGCAGTAATGTACGTACACTTAATAATTTCCCTTTATTAATAAAGTATAAAACAATGTTATAGCATATATGTATCTCACACACATCTCAAATAATCACATTTTATTACTACCTAGCATTTCTTTTCAATCATTAATTACCTGACATAGTCAATAGGAGCAAGTTACATGTGCTCAAAATATATGCATCATACAGTGTTTTAAGTTTCAACCCAGGTCCAAACATATCATAATGTATAAACACATTTCAATGTTTAGATATCTATTAATTACTAGAGTACTAATCATACTAAACAGTAGTGTATTAAATGTATAGTTAAAATAAGTTTTCATTTTTCTCATGTTCATATAGTATATCTACATGGTGTTCGTTTGAGTGAATATTTACTAGGTATGTTTTTAAGTGGTAACAGTAATACTAATTTCGTTACGTACTTCACCACTTATATACTCTGTATATTTTTTAAGTTGACCTAAATATATTATAACTACTTAAGTTTTTTGTTTTTTAATTTTTGTCTTTTCAATTATATCTTATTCAAACTGATAAACTTTCATCATAGTTAGTCAATATATGTTTTATAAAATAGCAAAATTATCAAGATACACGATTTGTTTAGGAAATTGATTATAATTAATAAATTAGATTCATATAATATATTCTTTAGACAAAAATAGGTTAAGAGCTTAATCAGTAGATACTTGTAAAATTTGTTTCAAAAAAAGAAATAAGTTCACGGACACATTAATTTTATGAAAAAGTATAAAGTTCAAAAACACTATATTCTCAATTGAGTAGGTTCGTATAATCGGAATATATTTCATTATTATCCTCGGAAAATTAAAAATAATTTGTTTAGATCCATTCAACAAAAGTATTTAAAACATTCATACCTATTATTAATAACAGAATACATTTTTTTTTTAAATTATTAAATTATTTTAATTTTACATTATCTTTAGATTTTATTTCTAACCACAAATAAATTATAAAAAGAATATTCACAAGAGAATTTCTACCTCTATTTAAATTTAAATTAACTTGACTTCATAATTAAAAATCACTAGTAAACTAAATATATTATGCTTTGGAACGATTACACATTTTAGTTCCTATGTAAAATGAACATAATCTATAGTACTGCAAATGTGTACCATATTTTTAAAATATTAAATAAATATAACAGATCATATATTTTATTTATGCATTTTAAATATATATACTATCTATTGATATATACCCATATAGAATTACATCCGTTTGCAGCAGTCTATTGAGAATTTTGAAAGCTAATGTAATACTAATATTGTAAAATGCATGTACGGAGAACTGTATTTGAAAACACCAACCAATAGTACTATTTATGTGAACCAAAAAAAAAATACATATATATATATATATTAAGGCACTTACACGTGTCTTTTTTTTGTCAATTGAAGAGATTTAAATTAGGGAAATTGTTTGAAATGTTTGAATGGAACTACTATGTGAGATAAGCTGTATTTATAAGAAAACACGTGTTCTACCTACATTACGTAAACCGCAGTGAAGTTATTCCATGATACAGCTACTAAATTAAACATAATATGATGTTTAAGTGACTATTTATTTTCAATATATCACAATTCATAACCATTCATATAAATTATAGCTATATTTTAGGCTCCAAAGGTTTGGATACTAAAAATTAAAATACTATAATAGTAAAATATATACTGTTAATAAAACTTCTCTTATCTTAACTATAGTATTCTGAATGTAAGACAATAATTAAATTGTATTTAAATTATCAAAATGTTTCAAAATTAATCTGCTATGACTTACGCCCAGTACTAACCTATTAGGTAGGTATGACAAAAATAAATAATGTAGTTCATCGAGGGAGGTTTTCTAACCATATTAATTTATTTATTTTTATTTTTGATCAGTATTCATATGAACAGAAAATATAGTAGTAGTCAATGCAGATCACAAGAGAATAATTAAAAATAAGTAATATTTTTTCTAAGTTCAGAACATATTATATTATGTTGTATAACACTCGTATATAATAAGTGGTACACAATGTAATATGTGAACAGCATACACGATATGTTTAATGATTAATATCTGATAAATCTACAGTAAATATAAATAATATTCACATTTCTCTACAGCTTAAACAAACATATATAAGTATTTAAGGCTAAAACTAAATATTTAGATATTTGTACATGGTTTATTGATTTATACATGGAGAATGAAGTCACTAGGTTAACAAAACGACTAGGTATAGCCGTGTAAGGTAATAATCATGATTGAATCATAAGATGCCCGAGTTTTGCCTTCATAGATTTTCGTACTTTACTGTCGTAGCGAGGCTTTTGACAAATATTACATCTAAATTCAACTATTATCATAATGGACAACAATAACAGCACGTCCGTATGATATTATAAAAAAAAAAATTATATATAATTTTATATTTTATTCATAAAAGTTGATTTGACGATTTTGAAGTATTTTGTATATTTTAATAGATTTAATAAGATCCGGTATAAAATAATTATCCTATCTATTATTTTAATATAATTTAATGAGTTGCTAAGGGATTGTATAGGAAACAAAGGCCAAAACCATTTAAAAAACTGTTTGCAGCTAAAGTTTTGCCAAAAATCAATTGTAAAGTTCACTTGGGGTTACGACTTATGCATTATCTATGACACTCTTTATATTGAACTAACACATAGTCAAAATGTACCTCAATACTAAGTACTTTTTATAATCTTTATTATTTTAAGATATGATTAAAATACTATTTTTGCTAAAGATTAATTATTAGATCAAATATAGGTCAAATATATTAGATACTATACTTGAAATTGAAGCTATATGATACTTATTATACGTATATTTAAAAAATGTCGAAATCATAAATCATAACTAAGCACTGTTATCGAATTTAAACTACTTTTTGTTTTGTAGTAGAATCGTAATAATTGATTTACTTAGGCTACTAGAATACGTATATTGAGTTTTATTAAATTTACTTTTATCCAACAAAGCCATAGAAGTCAAAATAGGTAAGCACTTGACATATCGTATTCACCATATGTGTTCCATTTTGTTGGTTTGTTGATTTTTAAATTCATGAAATGTGTTCAATATTATTCGAACATTTAATATATAATAGTATACAGTAACAAAACTGAGTTCGTAAATATTGTGGTACTGCTGTAAGTACAGATGTCGATGTGTCTACATGTTTTGTATACGCAATACGCTTATGAAGTTCTTCAGACTCAATGGCTTGGCTATATTTATACAAAACTACAAAACTACCTAAAACTCTTCTTATGTAGTAGGTAGGAGATAAAATAAGTAGTATCATTGTTTTATTATCAGTTATCACAAGAATTATATATTTACAAAAAAAATACGTTCGTTGTATACTTTTATTTAAATAATATACGAGTATAACACCTTGTTAAGAAAAATGTATAATGTGATAGTGTATTAGTATATGTATGTATATCAGTTGCATGTCAGTCCTTTATATTTTAATAACTTAGGCAAAATACAACATAAATAAGTAATAACATGTATATAGTATATATATAAAACTTATAAAGTATAAAAAGTCAAATCTTGAAAATCCTAAGTGAGACACATAGGTACTGTAGTTTTTGAATTCTATTTATTATTGTTAATATAATAAACATAGACATACTGCTTCCTATTATTAATGTCTTACTCATATTTTAAAATTCGAATACCACAAAGGTATGCGAGCCTAGTCCAGACGTTCGCATACAGTATACTTATACATACTAATATAATATTGATAGTATAAAATACTTAATCTTTTTGGAAATATAACCTATACTTGTATAATATACTACATTCGTTATTATAATGAAAAACAAATCAATGAAGTGGTATGCATTTATAGGTGAATTATTCTGAAACCCACATCGAATTTATTTACATATTGTTAGCATACATTGAACCATTGAATTGCAAATAGTTATTTTCACTGAATACGTCATTGCGTTGAACATTTTTTAGGTACCTACTGGCCACTATGAATTAAATTATGTAACACAATAATTATTACGGTGAGGAATATTGAAATATTAATTTTTTTTATAATACAACTCATTGGGAGTTTATTAGAGCTGAGAAAAAAAGTTTTTAGATAAGAATTTTCTGGAAGGAGGAAACTTATACCGGCACATTGAAACAAAATGTTATTGCTTTTACCAAAAAAAGATTGTAGAAAACTATGTGTTCTGCTGATAGCTGTTGGGTGTGTAAAATAAAAAGACATAATATTATAGTTTGAGTGTTTTACATATTATATGATGTATGAAATGCACTTATCAAATTTTGTGGGAGAACCAACGGAAGTATATGTGACATATTGCAGATATGTATAATATAACATTATTGTTATTGACGTTGTTGTACGTTGCAGTACATTGTGAATGCGATCTATAGAACAATGAAGTATCTATTGTGTGTATTTCAAAACCAACGAATTCGAAGCATTCACAAATATACGACGAGTGCAACGTTGTCATAGGTTGCTTTTTAATTGTCAAAAAGTGTAAATCACGTAGATAGAATAAAACGAAACTGCAAAGTCAAGCAGTATTGATGCATGCGAGTCTATTAAAAACAACACCGCGTAATCGATGCCTATGCCGAGGAAACGCGTAGGTATAATATATACATAGAAAGATAACCTCCTCTCTGCGTTAATACTGACGAGGTCAAAAACCTCGTTTGGAAGTCTAAAAAATGTAAAACATCTGGTTTTTTTCACTGCCTATGACTGTCGTATGTTTGAATAGGCTCGCACACCACACACTCGCATAATATAATACAATACGGTTTATGTAATAATAATAAAATAATGTATTGATGTAATATATACGTTTATAATATATACGCGTGTGTGCGTCGGATTACAAGTGCGATTTGGAGCGCAGTGTATATTATGTTATAGAGACGGATAAGATAAAAAACGATTTGTCCAGCTACTCGTAGTCTTTCGACAACGATCGTGTAAACGTATAATAATAATAATAATAATGATAACAATATCTATATTATAATAATATATTCTGTACAATATGTACGTGCATGTACGTACGGCGTATAGACGCATTGTTCACGGACAAGGCAACGTAAAAAGTGAAAACGAAACAAACTCACCCCGCGGTTCATGCACACGCGGGCTATGCGCATGCACGTCCTACGCGACCCCCAAGAAGGTCATGTACCTCTTTCTATAAGATCGCAGCAGCAGCGAGTGCCGAGTGCGTGTGCGTGTGTACGGTGTACTTCTGCGTGCACTATATGTATATAATACAAAACGTATACACACGTACCGTACACAATATCCGACCCGGACCCTTCGGAGGGTCTTGTGTACATCACAGCGTTTTTGGTGCGCGCGCGAAGGGCTGCGCTGACCCTCGCACTCGGTGCTGTACGCTCGCGGTCGTCGGCCGATGCAGAGGGTGGGCCCGGTGTAACGTGTGCGTTGCACGTGTACGCTACCGGTGGTAGTACACGTATATTATGTATTATAAATATAATATGCGTGTATTATTATAATATATATATATACGCGTTTATACTGTGTGCGGTGTACATTATATCGCGAGAATAGAAGTGCATGCGCAAGAGTATAGAAGAACGACCGGTGATGAGGGGGGAGGGCGCACCACCGGGATGACCTAGGTTCGATGAACCGATCGGTCGCGTGGTGTGAGTGAACGCGGCGGACATCAGCGGACAACGGCCAACCGAACCCAAGGACGGTTTTGTAAACCCACCACGTGACCGGTAGCGGAGAGAAAAAGAGAGAAAAAGAGAGAAAGAGAGAGAGAGTGAGAGAGAGAGTGATTGAGTGAAAGAGTGCAGCGGGAGAGTGGGCGGGTGAGAGAAAGAGATGGAGAGAGTGAGAGAGAAAAACTATGATGATACCGATGTTGTAACAGAGCGCGTACAGATGAAAAAAAAAAAAAAAAATTAAAACTAAATAACAATAATATATAACGACGGCGATTGATTCGATGATGATGGCAGCGCGTTGCATTAATATTAATATTATAATAAATGTTTTCCGTATAGGTTTACGTGCGCGGACGTTAGCCGTCCCATAAGGATATAACGTCGGGCGTTGCGGGCGCACGAAAATATATCATATCCATTATCATGTTATATTATTATTATTATTATTATTATTATTATTATAACGTGTTCGAATATAACAATGTTGTGTTGCACGGTGCGTGTGTAGCGTATAGCGTCGACACTGCGCCGGCGTACAATAATTTTATTGCACACACGTAGTATATAGTGGAGTTTCCACGTGCGAGAGTGCCTGCGCCAAGAGGTCGCGCGCGCCTTGCCCCGCGGAAGTTCAACAAACCCGAGCGCGGATGCGCACCGCAAGCCGCCGCTGCTGGCAGCTGCAGTGGGGCGACGACAACGAGCTGCCGCCGCAATATCGTACGCGTTAAATTATTATTATTTTAGGAGGAATCCCGTGCGTGTGTGTGCGTGTGTGAGCACTACTATAGCGTGTATGAGTATGTGTTTATGTATGTGTGTGTGTGTGTGTGTGTGTGTGTGTGTGTATGTGTTTCTGTTTGCGCAAGGAAAACGGTTCCGCCGCGGCTTCCTGCGCTCGAGCTGAACCCGTCCGACAGACCGACTCCGTTCACCTGAATATCATAATAATAATATCCACCACATAATGATATAATATACCTATATATATATATATATATGTGTGTGTGTGTGTGTGTGTGTGTGTGTACGAGAAGCTGTATAATATACAACGAATGCGAGCACGTCATTTTACTTCTGCGTTTTGTGCGATGCTCCGCCACCGCGCCGCTCCTTTAGTTTTGAATAACAATAATAATTGTCGTACATTATTCGTGTATTGTAATAATATCTGGAAAATGCAGCGGCAGCTTCAACGTACGAAAGGAAAAAAACAAACAAAACCATATCGCGGTCGCGTTTCATTTCATCCGTTCGCGTGTCACACGGATCGGTCTATACAAATATAATAATAATAATAATAATAATAATAATAATAATAATAATAATAATAATATTGTATACCCGTATCTATATATATATATATATATATAGTATAATAGCTCCATAACAGCTGCGCCGTCGCTCGCGCATACTGTACCCGCAAAGGGTGGACGGACTTTCTTGAATTTATTCATATTATAGTAGTATTTTTATGTTTCTTTAGTGTTTTTTTTTTCATTTGCTCTTTACTTCCTTTCCCTCCGATAGGTTTCAACTACAACTTCATCATGACGACGACGACTACGGTCAGGGCCACGACAGTGGGGACCTAATGCGTTTCCAAACCTATCGCACTGTCTTGTGATATTATTGTTTCCGTTCTTTCGGCCCCCAAACTTATACCGGCTATACCATCTGAACTATAGGCTTCAATTCCTTCGGTTGCATACACGTGATTCGTCAAAACACTCAAAACCATTCAACATTCACTGCACCGTCGAATACAGACACCTAATATTATATTTTCTTTTTTTCATTTTAACGAAATGCGGGTTAACATACAAATAATAATTATGTATGTACATATATTATATTATTACAAACGTAGCACGTATATTTGGAAAATTGACGCGTTTGTTTAAACCAGAAAAAAGCTTATAACATACGGTATACGTGCTTCATTCGGTATTTAGTATTTACAGCCAATGCAAATAATTGTATCAATATAATGTATCTACACATAATGTCATTTCATACCCAACTGTTAGAAACGTTATTATTCCTATAAAATAAGCTCTTAAATAAATGTCGATTCTCAAAGTAATAATAATAATATAATACAGACATACAGTACTACTAAAAAAAAGTGAAAGGAAAACGAATTTGTTTTCCCCGAGTAACAAATACTTAGGTATGTTGTTATTTTTATTTTATGAAACCAAACGTTATCTTTCAATCGTTTTGTATTTATTTTCAAAACAATAACGCTATTTTATTTTCATTATATTTTTATTGAAATAAAAATTTTTGTATTTAACCTTTTCATTTTAACTTGTAAGTATTTAATAATTGTTTTCGTTATATTCTTCGAATGAAGTTTATAGAATACTGAACAGTAAACATAAAATATGAATGTATACGATTTATTGTAATAATGGTATGTGTTTCGTGCCTTCGTGTACACTTATAACACGCCTTTTCAACAACATTCATTATATTGAATATTGTTATTAGTTATTCCATGATATAATGTTGTTATAATGGTATTACGCTAGAAAATAATATAACAGTTTCACTGATAATTAAAACAATAAAAACATCATAATACAAGTATGTAAAATGTAAATAATATACAAACACCATCGAAATATTTAAATACAAAGGTTTATTGAATAATAACTATAATTGATATAACATAGGTTCAAATCTTAAGAAGATTTATCAGTTATATAAATAATTTACTCACAGTAAAGACTTTGGTTTGTACTGGCCATTGTATTTTCATAACATTAACAACCTTTAATATATTTACAGTAATCAATATAAAAAATATTGAGCAATGAATACTAATACTTGAAACATGAGGTTTTTAAAAAAAAAAAAAATGAACTGGCTTAAAATTATATTTGACCATGTCGTCACACTTAAAAAATGTTTTACACTCTGGAAACTTGGTATTATATGCCTTCAAAGATTATGTCGACTAGAAAGATCCCAGACAAATATTTTATATTTATATTTTATAGAAGAGGATATATAAGGACAACATTTTTTCAAATTTAAAAATCTTATATTTTTTAAAAAAGCCCTTTGTTTTGTTCTGTAATTTTTTTTTGGTAACTGCTTAGTGATAGTAACTATTAATACGTAATAAATAATAATACATTAACATAAAAACATTAGTTATATATAAATAAATAATGCAAGTCAATACCATTATAATGATAATTGATAAGTAATAAATAGTTAAATTACTCTTCGATAACCAATGCTAATAACGACAAAAACAATAAACAAGACCATTTGTTGTAGTAGCTTAAAATTTCGATTAAAAAATAAATATGTTTTTCACACTAAATATAAAAAAACCAGCTTTATAATTTGTGTATCATTTTATAGCTAAGTATTTAAATTATAGATACATTTTTGTATCAGAATCTTCTGCTAATAACTGAACTTAACTCGGTGACACTTTTTTAGTAAGCATTCCAATATTTCTGTAATAGTAGAGCATTTCTACATTTTTTTAAATTTTAACTCAAGTCGCCAAACTATATTGTAGCGTTGGAACGGTATAATACTAATCAAGTATTTTTAAATCTTCAAGCTCAAAATATTAGCAGAAAATTTTAACAAATTGTATCTATAGTTCAAACTTTCAAAGACTTAGCTATAAAATGATATCACGACTATCAGAGCAAGTTATTTCATACTTTGGGTTTTTTAAATCTGAGTTTGTGGGTGGAGTATTTTTGATAGGATATGTTATTATCTGACAGTTTAATATTGCGAAGAATAAAATAATAGAAGTATTAGTAGTATATATTATGTACATATTGATAACGAAAAAAAAAAAATCCATTTACTATTATTATTTTATATAGGTGGGAAGATAAGTGGCAAATTTCAAATTATAACAACTACAATTCAAAAGTACCAACGGTATAAATGTTTAATAGATATATACGTATTGTCGAGTACTTCAAAAGGAATGATAACATAAAATGTGAGAAAATATATTATTATACAATCAATAGAAATTAGAATGTAAAAATTAATAATGTTAGATGTTTTCCTTCTATGTAAAATTAATATAGGTACTTAGCATATTTTCTTTTAATGTTTAAATATATGGTTATAGTAGATAATATAAACGAGTAAAAAAAAAAAAAAAATTTAAAATGTAAATGAAAACGCAAAATGTTGAAATATTTTTCTCGTAAGCTTTGAAAAACAGATTTACTGAGTTATATTTTTTAGCTAAAATTATTTAAATAATAATCTATGTAATAATTAAACTTCTTAAGGCATATAGAGTGAGTGTGTAATAATCGCTGTCGGTTCATACGTTGTACGAGATAACAAGTTCACCTTGGTGAGTAAGTTATACCAAGAAAAGCAGAAATCTTAAATATAGAAATTCGATTGCATTATATTAAACTCTCACTAAATACATTTGTACGGTTAATCGGTTTTTTTTTATTATGTTTGTTGTCTTTAACTTGACCAAATTAGTTTTTCTTGGTTCTATCGTTCAACATCATTACTTAATTCAGATTTATAAATTTATTTGCATTTGTTTATATTATTTTACATTATATCATAATTATTTATTTCTAAAAAAATTATCATTATTTAGTTTCCTGTTAATTTTTATTAGAATCCACATTTTAATCATTTAGCGTTTAATTTATTTTCGACTATATTTTAAATAGCTAACAATTAGTCAAATACTTTTTATCTTGGTGTTATAAATTGGTATTTTCCATGATACAGTAATAAATAATTATTATTACTTTTAATTAAATTTTAAAATGTAGTTTTTGTAGAACATTAAACACTTATATTTCTTATTATGTAGCGATATAGGTAATATTATTCAGCAGTTTTGTTATTTATTTAAATAAATTATTATTTATGAATCAACCTAATAATTACTTCTTACTCTATAGCTTTTTCCCATTAATAAATATTTAGTGAGGTTTTACCTAATTACAAGTTTCGAAGACAATCTGATATATTTATTTAAGATATTATGTTTATATTTGATTATATCATACCAATGACACCAAGATTAATCTATAATTTAATAAAAACAACGTATATTAATTAAACAAAAATCTTATTATTTTACTTTTGATTTTTTTTTTTTTGATATTAATTATTATAAAATGTGCATTAAGTATTTATTTAATTATACCTAGCTATTTTGTTGTAATATTCTGTTTTTTGAATTTCCCGATCAAATGATTAAATTTTTTCATCGCATAATTTTTAAATTTCAATATTTGTAAGTCTTATTTTACTAAAAAACTTTTTTTAACGTAATGCTGATGATTAAATTTTTTAATTTTTTAATATATAATTTTTTTTTTAAAAATACATTTTGAGAATAATTATTTTTTCTTAGAAACTATGGAGCTGAAATACTATAACAAATATTATTGTTGGAAAAACATATAGTAGAAAATATTCTTGCTTGAAAAACAAACCATTAATCATTTATTTATATTATTGGAATGAGAAAGACGATATTGAGTATATACGATATTGATATTTAATATTTTCAAACATTTCATCTAAAAACTAGCCTCCTTTTAACATTAGTCGGTTGGAATAGGTACGTTGGTCGACTGGTAATTAGAAAAACATATTTACTTTTGTATACTTAAAAATATTCCAGCGTTTGATTGCTATTGGAGGTAGAACATTTTAAACATGTTTTAGTTATTTTAATGTCATAATACGGTAATAAATTATTATAAATTATGATCGTAAACATGCGTTTAATTATAACTAAATATAGAAATGAGAATCATACTCACTTCCTACCTTGGGTAATTTTAATACAAATGTTCGAAATAAGAATTATTCGGAAGTTGAATATTTAGTTTTCATTTTCGTTTATGCGTATACCTCTTAAACAATTAAAACTAGCTATAAATCATATTGATCTATTTGTTTACTCATTACTCAATGTTTATCTATATTATGTCAATTAATACTCTAATAACTTATCTGCAGAGTACTGCACTCCAGAATGGGAATGAAGAACTCACACAGAGGTGGTAGACGTGTAACTCAGGAAGGCTATGCACAGAATTTCAGATACAGTCTTAAGCACAATCAACCAGTGGATGTCTTTTTTGGCCAATATAAAATCTAAATACTAGGAGGCAATACAGCGTGCTAAAATAAAAAGGAAAAATTGGTAGACACTAGGAATTGCCTCAGAGGAATTGAGTCAGAGACTCAAGTCTCAGAAGCTGTTCCTACAAAAAGCTCAGACCATCATTGAGATGAGGAAAACTATTTCAGACGTGTGGCAGGCTAAATGGCTGAGAAAGAGACCCGAAGGTATTCCTGTAGATAACATCTGCACTCCAATTTAAGGCATAGACCTGCTTAAGAAAACCTGGATAAGACTCAACCGAATACGCACGGAACAAGGAAGATGTAACGAATTTATGTATAAATGGAAGTTTAGAGAAAGCCCGGAGCGCGATTGTGGTGAAATATTGTACTGCAATCGACGCAACACATAACTTTGGACAGCCAACTAAGAAGATACAACGTTTAGTGTTTAGAAAACTTCACCAAAGTAACCCGGATAGACCCTGAGGCAGTAGCCTGGTTGGATTCTCTGTTCGTCAATATTTATTGGTATCATATTTATCCGATACATTCGTAAATTTTTTTGAACCTTAAAATGTTTATTTACATCAGATATAATAATATTTTAGTGTTATCGGTGATTGTATGTCATACGAATACATAAATATAAATCAATAATGTAATATGTATCGGTAAAAATTAATATACTCTGTATATCATGCACATTATATTATATTATAAGTATCCTGTTGTTACAGATTATGTTTGATTCTTCTACTTTTACCAATGATATTCGATCCTAAGAATTTAATTCATTATATACTTTAGTATATAAGAATATTCATTTTAAAACCATACGGATTATACTATCACATGATGTTTAAGTAAATAAAGAATACACTACATTTTTCTGTTAATTGATATGAAGTTAAAACAAATTATTTTTGGTGAATAATAACATATCAAAATCCACATTTAAAGAAAATTACGAATTCCCTATCGACATACCCACTTTATTTTGATAGTTTTTAAATAGTTCTTTTTATAATTAAGGAACAAAACAAAAAAACTATATGGTATTATGAATTCATTTACGTAATGCATTGATTTGCAGTCATTTTTATATTTTAACGTTTTAGAAACGTGATGAATGATAATATTGATATTTAATATTAATTTAAAATTTCATTAATGTGGTCTGCATTGTTATTTGTTAATATATTTAATAATTAAACTAATATTAGATGAGCTGCATAATAAAGTGTGCTAATATAAGTAATATAAGTGCTTCTTTATAACATTACGATTAGATTCTATTCGATTATAAGCTGCGATTAAATATGATGCAATTTTTTCTTTATTTTTTATTTAGAACGTTGAAAGTATTATTTTTATGTAGGTAATTAAAATTAATAATCAAAGTATATCGATTTTGTTAATTTTAATCATTAAATCAGTACTTCAATAAAATGTGCTAAATAGTTGAATGAATAATCATATACTATTCATGTTATTTAAAAGAAAAAAACAAATTAAGTTAAATAAGGTCAAGACTAAAATAGACGAATATAATATAGTGATAGTGATAGTTCATTTCTTTCTTTTGAATGCAAATTTAGTTTTATTACTTATGGATTATATTTATTTAATTTGATCCTAAATACCGAATACGATTATAAATGTGTAATTTGAAATTATCCTTGTATTCAAGTTATAATTATTTTCATTGTTATACAAATTACCAACTGTTTCTTCGAGTATATAATATTACAATAAAATATTATATTTTATAAATCAATAAGGGACCCGGTCGTTTCTAAAATGTCTAAAATGTATAATCAAAATGTAAAATAAGTATGAAATATAATTCAATTAAACATATAGCAATTATTTAAAATATTTTAATATATTATAATTCATGTTTTGAATACAACTATACTTGCTGTATGATTAAAAATTATTTTACATTTAGTAACATTATTTGAATCTTTAGATATTATCCAGAGGTGACCTCAATTTGACTAGGTATTTTAAATGATCCTAGTATTCAACGATAATTGTTATACAAACACTACGAGATGATCCTGATGACCCTTCCTGGTTGGTGAACCGTAGGTCAATCCTATAAACTATTTACAACAATTTTCATTGCTTGCATCCCGTCCATAATCAATGATCAACTAAACACATAGTGAACAAAAAACTTTAAGGAGTCCTAGAAGTATACTGCAAAAATTAAACCTAATTATAAAAAAAGCTCCAAATGAAGTTAAAGAGAAGTACAATATTGGGTACCTAACAACTAAAAAAAAAAGTTCAATATTTCTTTTAACTCTGAAATATAGAATAGAATGAGGTATAATACGTTTAATGTTTATGTAAATAATCTCTGCTTGCATTTATAATTAATTAAAAGTTTTAGTATTATAAAGATGAACCAAGTAAGTTTTTTTGACTTTTTAAACCAATAGCAATCGATTACATGTTTTTATTTCAAGAATAAAAGCGTCAACGAATTATAATAAATCAATGTATTTATTCTGCTTTAAAAACATTCTATTTTTAAAGAAGTTATACAGTTTACTAAAAGAATAGAAAGATTTTAACGTTATTATATAAAATTTTTTTAATTATTATATCCTATTAAAATTTAAACAATTTATTCGTGAAATATCTTTATGCTTTTTTAATTTATTTTAATATGAGATGTAACAAGTTATTATTTGAAAATAGTTGAAAACATTAATGGTGAGAGATTTTGAACTTTTTAATTATTGTATACTATTTATGTATACTTAATATACAGGGATCAGAATAAAAACCTTATATAGTAATTAAAGGCATCTAATATCTCTCGATCTTTAGATATAAGAGTTCACATGTTTTACGTGGGCTTATTTATTTCTAGGAAAAACTACGTGTTTTCAGTAAACAATTTTATAAATTGCTGATGCGTGATTATTGATAAATCAAAAATGCCATTAATTTGATAAAAATAACATTTTTCAATGTGAGTCCTTGTATTTTTTTCAATCTCCATCAACAGTTTCCATAAAAGAAATTCCAAGTATGCCCTATGACGTAAACTCCTTTATGCTAGAGGTGATTCATTGAAACGTGCTTTGAAAAGGGAAAACAATTCAGCATATCCCGGAAAATCAAAAATAGAAATACATTTTTGTGAAATAACAACTTTAAAAAAAAAAATTCAACAAAAAAAGAAATCTTTTTGATTATGTATTAAATAATTACAATAAGAATAAGCATTGATTTTATAATAGACTATTATAAAATCAATGGTATTAGTATTCCGTTACTCGTTAGAAGTTTTTAGTTGATTGCTCTCGAAAGAAAATTGTTCACTGGATGTTAATAGACATTTTATTTTTTATTTATATAAAATGCATTACTTTATTGCTTGTTGATTCTATATAGTTACATAATGTACCAGATTAGTTTTAAAAGTTATGATCCAGTTACAAACTAAATGCTTCTACTTAAAATATATTGTTTTTATGTAATTAATATAATAGAAATTGGAAATTATTCGAACTCTGAAAAATGTATAGAGAATAAACCCAACAAAAATGTTTTATGCTTTATATTCAAGAAACCACGAATGATAGTTTAACCAAAGGATATAAAATTCAGATTTACAGTCTTGAAAGACAGTGGTGTTAGAATGTTTATACTAAACGTCAAATGCACCGTGCATTAATCGTAGAAAATAAGTTGTCGACCGACTGCGCCACTGATAAACCATCACCCGGTGTATACCGTGAACTGGTACAGATCTGTATGAGACAATGGACTAAACTACTTGTAGCTCTATACTTAGTCAGTGGAGGTCAACTATTTTTCGGTAAAGATATACTATGCAGAAGTTTAAATCTAGAAGGGGAGCTCGTCTATTTCGTGTTTAATTTTTTTCGTTCCTTTTTACTGATTTTACACTTAGGTCTATAAAATATCCATTTAAGTACAGTAAATCAAAACTATCGATGCAATACTATGTGCATCATTCGAATTTTGTTCTAAGATCCGTTCCTTGATTAGGTGCACTGTTTAAGTGGAAGTGGGTGTGACCCACGAATTCATAAGCTCGATGAAGACATCCTTCATTGTCGCAGTTCATGAATATGTTTTTACTACTTATATGGTATCAAGCGGACCATTGTGTAATTAAATGTATATTTTATAGTCTCTATAGTCTTATGAGTCATCATGACAAACGATAGCAAAAAAAAAAATTAATTAACACTGTAGATCACCACATTTGCAGTGGTGTAGTATGTATAGTCGATAGATGTAAATATTTCTTATCCAGGATTCTATAGTGATTTATTCGTATAAGGTTATTATTAGTGATAAGTAAACATATATGATTTGTTTTATAAAATACAGTTAAGTATGATCACATTCACAATTTGTTCACATTTTTTTTAAAGTACTTTTCTAAGGACATATTTTATATTTAATATTAAATTAATCATTTGTTCTATAATTTAATTTATTAAGTCTTATAATTATTTTTAGAATTTGGAAATATTTTATGAACTTTTTTTCTATATTAATAATGAAGATAAAAAATATTTTTAAAATATTTAAAAATATCCAGCACATTCTCTATTATTTGATTATTATCATCTATATTATTTATCTTTTCTATCATTGTACTATTTGATTATATTTATGGCCATAAAATAAAATTATTATAATATTATTTTAATCTAAGAATTGTATAAATAGTATAAATACAAATATTTTCAACAATATTTACTGTAGTTATTGAATAAATTGAACCATCTATTTTAGATCAATAAGAATAGAACCTTGCTCGCCTATCAACTATAGTAATTTATTAATTGTACAGTTGTATCCCTGAAAACTGACAAAATACGTAGTTATGGTGATAGTGGGATACTTCATACTTAAAAGAAGTCTCGGACATTGGTCACTATTTATATATATATATATAGTATACCAATCTTTTATATACCACCTCAATGGTTACATGCATTTAAATTTTAAAAAAACCATTTGTTACCTACATATAAATACATTGCATAGACATCATTAAATCATTATTTGAGTGTGGTAGGAAATAAATATTTCATGAAACAAAAATGAATATGTTTAGCTTAGTCAAGTATAAATAATATTTTATAATATGAACCAATAATTTTTATAATACTAACATTATGTAATATTTTAATTGTATTGTTATCATTAACAGAAAAATAACATTTTACTCATTACCTAATTATTATTAATATCTATTCCGTTATATTCTATCAATAATCAAATCGATTATTATTTAATAATTAAATGCATTTATTCATGTTGATTGGTTCGGTAAATCAGGTTAATATTTTCTAATCCGAATAAAAATATGTTTATGCAATTTCTTTTATTTTAGTTGTTAAATAGTTGCCGGTGAATAAAATATTCTGGTGTATTAATTCAATTAAAATCTTAAATACTAATTTCTATATGATTAAAAGAAAAAAGAATCAATTTAACAATGATTAATTAAAAAAAAAAAAATAATAACTAAGCAAAGTTTAAAATATAACAAAACCGTTGTGGAAAAAATGAAAGAAGATAGATCGAAAATCTCGAGATGGTTCAAGGGTGTTATAAGGAGAGATGACGCAGAGGCAGTAAGAGGCGTTATGAAAATGACATAGGAAATGGCACAGAGGGAGAGAAAGAAATAGTGAGATGAAACTGAGGGTGACGAGATAGGTAGCTGAAGTGTGTGATCAAGAGTCAGGAGACCGAACCATGCAGAGGAGAAGGGTAACCCTGGCCGACCATCACGTACTTATAACTTGGAAAGAATAAGGCGAAGGGAAAAAAGAAGATTACGTATATTATTTTAACATAAATTTGCTGAGTTAAAGATTTTTAAGTTAAAAATATTAAATGTACCTATGTGTTTCAATAGAAACTGTGTGAAGTGTTGAAATGGACTTCCGCATTACTGTTAGTGCTGCGGTTAATCACCACCCGGCGTTACTAACAGTTGGATGGGTGACCTCACGATTAGTGGCGTTGTCCATGCCTATACAAATATGTCACTACTTACGTGTGTAACCCCCTACAATTTCTCTAATCTAAAAAAAACCTACAAACCAACGCATACAAGGCTGATGGTCACATTTGCTGAGCCCTCTTTATAGAATAGAAAATAGATTGATTATAATTACTTAAATACAATTTCTAAAAATCAAATGTCAGACAATACATAATCATGTATATTTTTCACATATAATAGGTATAATTACAGAATATATAATAGAACCTATGCACCATAGTTGTTTTTGTAATATTATAGTCGATGAATGAACTTATAGTGTTATAGTTTTTCATCGTACGTATTCGTCACACAGTTATGTACAAATAAATATTTGAAATTAGAGGTATCTTATTATCTTTTGTCTTACTCATTCTGACTAAGTCGAACAACTAAGCTATCATCAGTAAGTAAAATAATATTATTTATTGTTTTATACTTTTTATTCTGATGTTTGTATCATTCGTCAATATAATATATAGACAATTTACTTACTGTTATCAGTATTATCTACTTACATAGATAGTTGCTATAAAATACTTATTTTTTTGGTCGACCGACCAAATATTCATTTTGTCAACAGAAAATACATTTATACCAATAGAAGTTAAAGCGCTGTTTGTATAATTTTTAACCAATAACATTTTAATTCATTAATTTAAGTTTTGTCGAATCTTAAGTACAAGCTATTAGTTTTAAAATGAAAATTTATTTATTACTCATACTAAAAATTACATACTCGTATTATACAATAATATAATAATATTGTATAATAAAATACTGTCAAAATAACTGTTTTTCTATTTTTCTATTTTCCTATGTGAATTTATTTTATATTCAAATTTTGTGTCTATAATTTCAAATTTGTTTGTATTAGGTACCTATTGATATATACGAACAAAATACTTGAAGAAACTCAATATTTTCGTGTTTTTTTTTTTTTTTGATCTCTTTCCTTCCACTTGAGAAAATTGAAAAATGACCTTTCTAAAGTACTTCTATTCTCTTGTCCTCAATTTCTACGAGGCATGACACTTTTAGTATACTTTTATTACGTGAAAAATGTTAACATAGTAATAAATATAAAACGTTATTGTAAACCCTTATTTTATTGAATTTTTTTCCTATAGCCTTGCAATCTAGACACCGTTAAAATTCAAATTCAGCTTAGTTTTTTCTGAAAAATGTTGAATTGTTTAATGAAAAAAAATGTTGTGCTCATTTAGCATATTATACGAATAGCATAATCAGAATAAATATGGAAATACATACAAATCTGTGCTTTATTTATAAACGTTTAATTAAGGAAGGTTACCAAAAGCCTTCACTGTTGATGAAACAACTGTAAAATATTTACTCACTATTATCTTAAGAACTCATTATCTGAAGAAATTAGAAATAAAGTATTAAAAAAAATTAATCTGAGGTTTTGAAAAAATCCCAAAACCCTATATTATCAAATTTATACTTAGCTTTACATTAGCTTTTCTTACATTGTTTCTTAACTTTTAACTTTATGAAAAATATAATAAATAAATAATTGGATAATTTGACAAACATATTGAAATGTAATTAGCTACCTTTCTTAAATTGTAATACATGACAAATTGCCCACATTTTTACTAATGATAGTGACTAGTGAGCCGCTGTAAGCTTAAACAAATTTAACCACTACCATTAAGCTATAAGTCTTACAGGGAAAAACAAAATCAATATAAGTAACAAAATATCAATTTTAAAATTATTATAAAAAACCAATTGTAATTCCTATATAGGTATACATATTGCGTAATTAATACTGTTCGACAGTGTGCGTACGTTACGTATGTTACGTTTATCATTTGTTTTTCTGTATATATTATGGTAGCAATCGAAGTTATGCACTGTCGCAGAACGCATCACGGTAATTTCAAAACATTTGTGTGCATAAGTGCATTATTAATTTAATGAATGTATTTCAAAGCTTGACAAAATATATGATTGTTACAACTTACAATATGTAATATGCTTATAGTTACACTTTAATATAACGTTGCACGTTAAGATTATATTTCACCAATTATAAATGTTGTATACTTGAATAAAATTATATGTGTAATCAATAATTATATAATATTGTGAGATATTTTTCATTACGTTAAATCTGTGTAATATGTAGTACTTTTAAGACTAGTATTTTAATGGTAAGTTGTGCATTGATGTCCATTGTTTAATTATATATATTTGATTAGGTATTTTATTTTTAATTATATTATTCGAAAATTTGCTTATTGTACGAACAAAAATTACATATTGTAACTGTTATTTTAATAATAAAATAAAAGTTGTATTATATAAAAGCGAATTTTAGAGAATTAATTAATTAAGCATTACATATACAATTGTAGATAAATATATTTTATATATGATCATCGTCCATCGACAGTGAGTTGTGAATATGTGTTAAAATATGTGTTTAAAAAAATGTGTGTTACGTTCAATCGTTATAAGATGGTGTAGAGGAGAGCGTTGTGATGTAGAAATGTACGAAAAAATAGCATGCGGTCTACAATGATGCTATATGTATATAAATATACAAAGTGTACCTTATGGTTCATAGCGTTTATATACATTGTTTTTTTTGGTTTAAAATAAAATGTTTATCAATAGATTTTCAACAGTCTGTTTATTTTTTATTATTATAGAATTTTCAAACACAATTCTACCGAACATCAAACATTTAACTTGGTATAATATTCAAGGTGATTATAACATAATTACTGATGTTTATTTAACTTATCTAATTAGAATGTTAAAAATAGTGTGAAATTTAGATTATTAAGATAAAAATACAAAGGTTGATTTCAAATAAATGTGCACTATCTCGGTATTCTAATTAATTAAGTCAGTATTTTATTATTTTATTAAATTGTTGGTTGTTATGCACGCAGTTTTTTATTACTTAGTAATGAACTAAAATCCACATATTGACCACTGCAGGAATTTTTAATGGATAAATAGTATAAAGAAATTATTAAAAATAGCCGGATCGATTTCTATGGCACCATTTGAGAAAAACTTGTTTATTTACTCATGCTACACGAACCGGAGTATTCAAAGAAATATTGAAATATGTTTCTGTATAAAAAAAAAGAAAAATTAAAAAATGTTTTTTTAAATATATTATTTAAAAACACGTTATTTGCTGTTAAGCAGGAATCCACACTCGTTTCGTTCGTAACTATGACTGAAAAAAATAAAAATGCCCCGCACAACGACGTAAGTTTTATCCTGCATAATATATAATAATTATATTATCGAAATATGCGTCGACGTTGTATACGAACATAATCGTGTATAATATATGTACGATTGCCGTCGAAATGCGTTCAAAATGTTTTTCTCGCATAACGTTTTCGTATCTGTTATAATATGACATAATAACATGGCATAATTATTATAATATTATAATATTCTATTATATATACATATTGTGTTTGAACTATACGCTGTACTTTTTACATCGTAGGAATATAGGTGGTATTGGTTGATACAGTATGTCATATAATATAGTACTGCAGATATACCCAAATTTTTTATTTATATCTCTTTATATAGTATATATACATGTACATAAAAGAACCGCATCTGCCACAAATAAATGCAAATTGCAATAACTATTTGAATAATTTACCGCTGACAATATTCAAACGTGTTTTCATTCGTACGACAAAGCGGTTTGAAAATAAACGTATTTGCAATTTTTACTCCGCGCGCCTACCCCACCGTTAAACGCTTGCACCTCATAGTTTGGGAACCGCTGCGGTGTTATGTAGTAGGTAACGTGGCATGCCGGCATACGAAACAACACGAATATTGAAACAATTCGCCGCTATCGCTACCATAGGACCACGTATATATATATATATATATATATGAATTATATAATCCCAGATCAAACATTAAATAATAAATGAATTGTAGAAAAGAAAAAAAAATATAAATATTTTATATAATCCGTGATATAATACAAAATAATATGTATACGTACAGAAACGTTGCACGATTCCAGTGTGCGCTGCGTAATACGTTAGTGGGTTCAGCATAATATAATATTGCGTGCGTGCGTACCACTACTATGCACGCTGTTCCCGTGCCATGGGAGGCGAAAATCAACCAAACCGATTTCCGGTGTCGTAGCCCACCGACGAGGCAACGACAGCCATGGTCATTGTATTATCTCGTTTTTGTATTTTTATTTATTTTTTCTACTTTCGTTATTCTGGTCTTTACGCATCACCACGCGACTCCTGCAACAAACCATATCTAATAATAATAATAATAAGAATAATAATGATAATATACAATATTGTAGATACTCTCCAGTATGATATTATATTATATTACATACACATTATTATATGAGCACAAAACCCCGCGGCCTACGCGCGCATAACATTATTAAGCTATTATTTATTTTTACCATAAGAACGTATTAGGTATATTATTATTATTATTTAATACAATGCACGTGTGATACCACGATGTGCAGTGTGCGTGTGCGTGCGCACGCGTATTATACATATCTTGGAAATCGCTCGTCGCGTCGTTTGCACCATGGTTAAAACGTATAATAATTCGGTGCGTATAATGAAATATTATAATATGCAAGCGGTGCGCGGCCGACGTGGGGTGTACGCCGCCGTCGTCGGTCGGGACTCGGGAACGACGACAACGACAACGACAACGACGACGATGACGCGGTGGACGGGAGGAGAAGACCGGGACCGCCAAACCAAAACGTTTCGGGCCAACGACCGCGGTCGCGGGTAGCACGTGTGCGCCCGCGCGCGCCTTTACCCGATTGCGTGGCCGGTCCCGCCGCCGAAACGAACGTCCGGCTCCTCCGCCGATCCCGAGTGCCCGACCGTTGCAGCTGCCGCCGACCGCCGACACATTGTTCTGACGGGAGCGTGCGATGACGTCGCCGGCCGTTACGGCCATGCGAGCGAGTGACGACCGACCGACCGACCGACCGACCGGGTCGGCCGACCGTCCGGACGCACAGCGGCGGCACCTGACCCGCCCGCGGTCGGAGAGCGCGCCCGCGTGTATCAGTCTGCCCGATGTGGGCGTACCGTGGTTGGACAAGACACACGCGAGAGACACTATTCACACAGTCTTCATCGTCTTCGAACTTTTTTTACATTAATAACATAATACGGTGTACGACGAACGTTTTTTTTTCTCATATTTATTATTACGATTATTATTAAAAAGCACACGTGTGCCGTTTTTGCCGTTCAGCCGCCGAACTCTTGGGAATATATAGAGATGAAGAAAAAAAATCTCTTATTATAAATTATTGTCCGCTCACGCGTCGTCATACACACACACACACAAACGCTCTGACACGCCAACGTGGAAAATACACATGTATTATATTGTAGTATATAGTATACAAATAATTACAATATCTGGTCCGTAGAACAGACGTAAATGTAATAATAATATATTATAATATTGTACTGCATATAATATATTATGTGCATAATATTATGTTCACCGCGAAAATATACGACGTGTGCAACTCGCACGATATAACTGTGCATGCATAATATTATGCACATAGTGAGTGCGCGTTATGTACTAGACATTACCGTGCAGGTACAGTGTAATACCGTGCTGCGTGTATACACCTAAATATACTTTATATACCTATACACTATGGGTGCGCGGACACGCACACGCAATTTATTTACGTCTTATTTATACCGTAAGCCCGATTGATGACCGTGGGGGAGGGGAGTTTATTTTCATTTTTATCGCACCCGGTGTGACGACGATCAAAAGATTTCGACCACGCGTTTACCAAATCGCAGTGTAAATACAACGTATATTAAACTATAATATAACTATACACGTTACGCGAATGTTCTGCACTTAGACCACCTTCACCTATTCCTTCTGCTTCTCCTCCTTCTGGATCCTGCACACCGGCCGAATTTTGTGTTTTAGCTTGTCTCCGACCCTTCCGCGCGCCCCCGCCGGTGCAACGTTTCGATTTCCGATACCACTACCACATTTCGTGCACAAAACCTTCTCCCTTACACTGTAAGTTGTACCCGGAGTCACTGTGTTTACAGTACAACGCTATACAATTTATAGTGTGTACACTGTGTGTATCATATTTTATAGCACTCGTATATACGCATGAAAAATAATCGGTGTTTACACATTTTATCTTAAAGTAAACACTTCGATGTATCATGAACGTATTATTGTATCTCGCCGTTAACAGTTCGGCGCATAATATAATATGTACCTATGTGTTATATGATTTTCCATTTATCTCCGATGTATGACAAGTTTATTGGGATATTATTTGTTGTTTGCTTTAACGTTTTCCGTCCCCCTATATTATTTTGAGTCATAAGCCGGGAAAATCGTCCCCAACTGTCCTTTTGTAAATACGCCATTGTCCATTGAGTTTGCACAATACAATGACGATCACACGGATTGACGGATGTATTCCGTCATAATAAACATTACACTATAAATTTATAACTTGGTATGTATTATGTAGTTTAAGAAAAAAATTAGTACTTATACGAAATGTGTAAAATACAAAGCCCCCTAACGTGTTTTCTAAACGTTAACCTATCAGCTAACTCAATTGAGAGCCTTGTAAACAACAAGTGATGTGAAGTGTATAAACGACCAATTATATTTGAAAATCTGTAATAAAACTTCAGTGTTTAACTTGGTAAGTAAACATAGTTTTTCAAATTAGTATGACCGACGATAATTATTAATACGCTTCCGCTATTGCAAACAATTTAAATACTCAATCTATTTCAATCATTTATCATCAGATCCCAATACATCGGAAATCTTTAATGAATAATAAAGTAATAGCTATAAATCTGCACTCGCTTTAACTATTTATTCATTTGTTTCAATATGCCTCTAATTTCCTATCTAAATAAAACTTATTTCGATATATAAATTATGGGGATGTCTATCCGATTTCAATTTTCACTCGTCTTCTTAACTTAGTATATTTTAATTTTGTTATCGTAGTATTATTGTGTAATTGAGACAGTAAAAAAAAAATAGAAAGAATATTAATAAAAGTATACATTTTGTAGTTTAAATTTAAATGTAAGTTAAAATTAAATCATAACATTTTGTAAGATTTAAAACTATACTCTTTTTGTAATAGAGTATAGACATAGTTTGGCCAATCATTCTTTTTATTTTGTAAATTTACATAATTTTTGAAATAACTGAAACACTAATTGAACTAAAAATAAAATAATACTAAATTATGATAATGCAATAATGATTTGGATATTAACTAATTTAATTACATCAATTTATTTACAGATACTATTAAAAAATCTTAGCTTTAAAACTAATCATAAAGTAATGGTTAATAAATCACATATCGTGCTTGGCTTCATTAACAGAAATACGAATGATTTTTAAAGTATTACCTGCCTAAAAACTCTTTATTATTCATGAGTTAGATTAGTTCTTGAATTTGGTTCACTTATCTGGTCAAGTGACTATTCGACATACAATACTGATTTAGATAATGTCCAATTTAAGTTTTCAAGATTCTATAGGGGTTCATCATCTTGAAGTAAGACGAAATTTAGCGGACATAATGTTTATTTTTGACATTCTAAACGGTTTTGTTATTTGTCCTGAAATCTTAGCCATAATAAATTTCCGTATTCCTCGTAAAAACACACGTAACTTAGATTTCTTTAAAATCCCGTTCTACAAAACAAACATCGGTACTAACTCATTCCTTCCTAGAACACTTTTTTTAGCCAATATTATTTCTGTCACACTTGATTTTTTTAATATGTCTCCTTATACCTTCAAAGCTAATACGTTAATTATACTTAATAATAATGATTTAAATAGATGAATCATCTCTAATCTTGAATCGATTTTTATACTGTATTAATATTTTTACTTACTGTTCATTTACCTATTACTTTTATTATTGTTTTAATTATTATTAATGTTTTGAAAAACTATCCTAATTATTTTTAATTTGTTCTATTCTGTTTTATGTTTTCATGAAATAGCTCTTTAGTCTATTGTATTATTGTATAAATATAAATATTTTTTTCTGTTAAAGGACTTATCGTCTGTTGAATATACATAATAAATAAATAAAAATAATTGTTAAACATTGATAGTGTTTGGCTTCCTTCACAGGATTATGGGTAAAACATTTTTTTAATGTACCAAAATTATATATTGTTCTGTCTATATTATATAGATTACAAAGTACAGTATTACAATATATACACTTCATACATTCAATCAGTTTTTTAAATCGATGCATATAAATGTATAAATCGTAAAGTAATCCTGTTATAATACCGAAGACCGGAATAGGTACTGTACTCATATTATACAATATGTCAATATACATAAACGATATTGTTGGATCTAAAAAGTGATGGCCAGCTGGTAATCCTTTAGATAAATATAACATTTACCCTTCCCTTTATATTTACTATTTCGATTTTGATCAATATATACTGATTGGTTATCTCGAACGTTTCCAAATGCACTATCTACATTGTTATTGTATTATTAGATTTTGATTATTTCTATAACACAATACTTATATTTATATAATGCTTGATATGCGGATAGCAAATATGTCACATGAGTCTTCCCCTCGAAAAGATTCGAGCTTTTTCATATTAATATATGAATATTTAATAGTGTTTAGAATTATTTTTTTAATAGATGTAAGCAAATAAAAGAAATGTAGGTATATATAAATAGAATGTTCCTTCGGATCCCAATATCACAATTCAATTTTCCCATAAAATTATCCATCTTTTGATTGTATCGATGGTAAGACAAAACTTCATAGAACTTAAATTGTTGATTCGTTGCATCTAAGTTTGAGAACAAAGTTTAAATACATTTTCTCAATTTTAAAAAGACTAATATTTCTGACATTTAAGATTGGAATATTATATATATTGAATATATTACCTCAAGATAGTTGTACCTCTAATATTTTTAAACGAGGAATATTTTATTAATTTATATTCTTAGTGGGACAGTAAAATCATTTAATTCAGTAAATTCTAATTGGATCCCGCAAGTGTTTCAATCCGCTTTACTGTTATAAAATGCCAAGACGAAGGTGTTCAAATTATAGGCTTCTTAAAACTACAATATCATCCAGCTGGTATTGAAAATAATATATATTTTATATTACGTAATAAAAACCTTTTGAATATACCTACGTTTTTTATTAAATACAAAATTATTGATAGCACAAAAACGTAGTATTATGTTACTTACCTACTATAATGTATTAATAAATATTAACATTTTGATGGTTTATAATATCTCTGATATTATAGATACAAAAATGTGTTAAATATAATAAATATTTAAAATAATGTTTTACCGTGACAAATACCTGTAATGTATAAGAAGTAGCGACAAATTCACTTTGGCTAACATGGTATTTCAAAATATATTGAGAAATAATAACAACAATTAAATAATGTTTATGCTTGTCATTCAAATGTCCATCTGGTCTAATATGGTTTCGGTCAAATGTTTATTCAGCCTGTTGTCCAATTTTCGATGTATAGAGAGTGTAAAATGTGAGGGTTGTCCTATATTAAATAAGATACAAACAATAAACAGTTATCAAAAATCACAACGATTTATAGATTGCAGATATGAAATTTACATATGATAATAAGTACATGCACTTTAATGTTTCTACGTGTGTAGTTACTGTATACTCGTCACTGCACAGGAGATAAGAGTGAGAACAATGTGAATTGATGCATGTGTTACAGCTGGAAAATATTCTATATTTACTGAACCCAGTGAATCCTACATAATATGTTAGAAAAAATATATAAATTTAAACTTAGTGAATGAGTGATTCAATGTCTATAACTCGATATTATCGTTTGGAAGTGCTTACTTCTCGAGTAGCTACGATACCTACACAAACAAGTTTAATTATGTTTTATTATTATTTTCAATAGGTATGTAAAACATAAATTATAATATTATAATATAATGAATCTATAGGAAACACCATATTATATTTTTAATTTTTTTTATATTTCAAAAAGTCCCATCGCTGGATGGATTCTTCTTCACTCATGACATCAGTCCCTTTTATTTTATTTTATTTTATTCTGATACTATTTCTATCTACAACACTTATGCTTATTGTAAAATATTATATTTACAGATTGTATGATAAAAATTATAAACGCTAAGAAAATAAAAAAAAATTATATAAACCAATAAATAATAAATATTGATGTTATGTTTTAATGGTAGGGTCTAAGTACCATAATATTTACATTTCAGTATAATCTGAATAGTTGTTGTCGCTTTGAGACATGATGAATAAATTAATTTTAAGTTGTATATCAAACAGAATAATAGCAATATTTTTTATGTCGTAGATGTTTATGATTAAGAATAATAATGGATTACTTTTTCAAATTTTACATAAATTAATTTACATTACTAAAAAAGTAGATAGCTATCTCAGATATCTGAAATAGGGTAAGGTGTATAGTACACATTCATTTTATAAATGAATAAGAAATTTATTAAACCTGTATAGAGAAAGAGAACCCACACAAAACTATTTTTAAATGAAGATCGAGGGAAACCAATAAATGGAAACTAATTTTATTGAATAAATAAACAGCTCTGAAAAGGGTTGAGACTATCGAGATTGAACAATACATTAAACACCGAATAACTACTATGGTAAAATGGGGTAGGGTGTAATGTTTTAAATAGAATAAATCTGCAGTCTAATATTCTTGTTTCCCAGCGAAAACAAGTGGTGTAATCTTAATGTATTCTGGATGGAGTGATGGAATCTATAGATTTTATAATATTGTGTTTTTTTTGGGTGTGTTTGTCATCACGTTTTGGGACAGTAAAAATAATTCGATTTCTTTCTTCTGAAAGAAAATTTAATTTAGATAGTACTTGGGCAAGTCCAAAATTAAACTTTTTCAATACTTTTTAAAAGCGTTGAAAAAAAAACCATAAAAAATTACGAAAAACGAGAATTTTTACGCAAAACCACGTTTTGACAAAAAACAAAATACATTTCTTTTAAATGCTCTAACTTTAAACCAAAAAGCCGCAAATATTTAAAATTTCCACCAAATGTTTATATTGGCGTTTTCTATACATGGTTAAGTTTTCAATGTATTTTGACATTTTTTGACTTATTTTTAGACGATTTCAATTTACGATTTTTCTAAGTTTTTTTTTGAAATATTAATAAAAAAGTTGTTTGTCTAAAAACTCTTGATAATTTAATGCAAGATTTATTATAAGATATACTTATCGCAATTATAAAAATTACAAACCATTTTACACAATTTTTTTTTATAAGCCCATAAAGGTCAAATTTGTATGAAATATGTCAAAATCGCGATAATTCGCAAGTTATTTTGTAGTTGAAAATTCATAAAAAAATTTTCTATTTATACTTAAGGTTTAAAATTATAATACAAGGTTATCCATAAGTTATTCTTCAAATATTAAAAAAATAATTTCTACCAGACTTTAAGGAAGAATTTTTATGACCGTTTGAAATTTTAATTTTTACGAAATTGCATAAAATAACGATTAATCCTTAAACGATTTTAAATATTTGTTATTATTCAAAAAATATTAGTCATAGAAACCTATAAAATTTACCAGTTGTTTAGATTGGAATTTTCTTTAAGTCATTTTTTTTTTTTTAAAAATATTATATTGATTTTTAAGCAAATTATAAGCATTTGAAATATTTGATATTTTACATTTTATTTTTAGAATTATTTACAAAAAAAAATTGGCTGGTACAAAATATTTGAATATTTAATAGAAGGTTCCACAGAAGATTTTGTTACTATCATTTCAAAATTATTCAAATCCATAGGCACAATTATTTTTTATAAGTGTATGAAAGGCAAATATCGACATAATATTTCAATTTAACATAGTATATTATGTAATATAGGTACCTTTCCGAACTAACATATCATCTCCGTTTAGAATCGTTATTCGTATACAATGATACCACAATACAATTTAACAAATCCATTATAATGACCTATCATATGAACGAGGTGCACTCCACCCTCTATTGTACAGCAGAGCTATGCCCATCCGGTTCTTTTTAATAATTAACCTATGTTTGAAATATATTAGGTGTATACATGCATTTTATTTTTGATATCGGTGTTTAATTTGGTCAACGGATATATGAACTTTTTACTTTATATTCAGCTATAAATAATTCTAAAATATGAGTAAAGATATTATATTTAATGATTATTTTATATTATAAAACTGCTATGCGGTGATACAAATAAAATCATTATACTTATTAAAATTATCACTAAATATTAGACACTATTTTCAAACATGTAGACAGTTTAGAATAAAACTTATCGTTTAATAAATATTTAATCATGTATTCGATGAAACAATTTTCTTAACTGTGAAACTAAGTTTTTTATATTTTTAAATGTATTATAATTTAATCTGTATAAAAACTACACAACTATAAATACTTACAAAACAAGAATATTATTGAGTACTTCAATGTACTAATAAAGTAGTCATAAACTTCGTTTATTATCAGAAAATTATATTAACTGTATACGTACTCGTATATGTTTAATGAAATGTTTTACAATTTTACTACCATACCAGTTGAATTAAGTACTGAAATGTAGAACATCGACACATCGTATACTTATATTAGGTACTATTATGTTTTCAATACAATTGATATTAAACTAGAGATGTATGTATTTATTTTTTGTATATTTTTCCTGCTCTGCTTGAAATATTAAACAGTTTTTTATTATTATTATTATATAAATAATTAATAAGATTACCTATGGTTTTATAACTGCTTTATCAGAAACATGACTTTTATTACCGTTATCATATTTAGTAATAATTCATTTTATCGTGCTAAAACAGTAAAGTAAAATTATATCCCTATAACTACCTACTTCATTCAACTCAGAGCTAAAGCTATATGAATAAAAGTAATTTTTAATGTATTTATAAAACAATTTAAATTATCTTAATCGAACATATAATCCAAAAAATGTATATTAAAATAACCTTGAAAATCTACATTTTAAGATTAATAATTAAAGGATAATAACCACATTTCATATTATCCTTGATTTTTGGACACTAAGTGAAACGTTGAGGAATGTGTTGATTTTCAATGATGTATTGTTTTCGTATAATCGTAATAACTATATAAACATATTCAATACTACGTAACTGCAGTACAACAGTATAATAAAAAACATAATATCTACGAAAAAATTAAGATTTCTTCAACTTATTTCATATATATATAAGTACTTCTATTTTGATTTTTCATAAAATAACTACATTTTTGTTTAAAACTCGAGTGATACTTTGAAGCTAATTATATGTTATGATACAAGATATGAAGTGGAAAAAAAAACATTTCCAAAAAATTTAAAAAATTACGTTAAATTAATGTTAAGATTAAAATCGTTACAGGAGGCAATACAATTTAATTGAAATTTTTAATAAATGACAAATTATTCATAAAAAATATTATTTCAAGTTTGACTTCGAGGAAAACTGAATTTTCTAGTCTAAACAGCACCGTTGTTTGTTCTTACATAATTTTATATATTTCATTTGCTATGATTTTAATTTTTAAGACTAAAAACACTCAATTTTAATTATGTAATCTAAATGTATATCTAAATCTGAATCTATTTATAAATTTTATCTAAGTGTGATTTAACTCATTATGATTACTCTGTTCGACTTCACCGTACAAATACTTTTTATTATTACTTATTATTTATTTATTTATTATTTATGCAAGCATAAAAATAAATACCACCTTAAATTTATAATATTAATGTAAACTATTTATTGTAATTAGGTTTTTTGAATGCAACATCAAATTCGTCACAGAAGTGTATTAAAATTAACTTTATATAAGTTTTTATACAAAAAATATGTTAGCTTTAATTATATTGACTTAAGAATTTGACGTATAGATGCATAAAAAGTTGCCAAAAGGATTTTTTTATGCTTAATTTTTATTAAAATTATTATGTTAAGTATTATGCTACGTAAATCTAAAAAAAAAATATTATTTTTAATAATGAAACATAGTATATAACATATAATAGATTATAAACCATCATTCATAAAAACACTTTTAAGAACAGTTGAACAATATTTATACAAATATGATGGTTTTATAATTCATGAGTAGGTGTCAAGTGACAACTTAAATCTAAAGGAACAATAAAAACACTCGAGTTATTAAGATAAATTAACTTCATAATTTGTTTAAAAATGACTAATGATATTCAGTCCATCGATGCAATTCATCTCAAATGCTCAATATTATGATGAGTTTATTATTATAATACATTTAGAAGCGAAAAATCAATAAAAGTGGAGAAAATCCTTAAGTACTTGAAATCTAATTTAACAATGTAATAAATGAATAGAGAAAAATATACATGATTTGTTACAGAAACTATAACATGTTATTATAATCTACATGTAAATGGGCTTTATAACAGTTACACATGCAGATGGGGATCGGAATTACTACACATATGCGCGGTAGCGGTATTTTTCTACTGCAGAAATTCGGTTAAAATGTAACACCCTCTTGGATTTATGCTTTATAAAAATGTCTATACTTATACGGATAAAACTGCACTTGATGATATGTAATCTGTAACCACCTGATTGTGTAAGTACTTGTATTTTAAATGGATCAAATAATATTTACTTTTTTGTTAGTATAATACCTATACTTATAGCACATGAAAGTAAAATGATAAAAATCTCAAAATGTTAGGTATTGTTAAAAACCAATGCATACATAATATATACTATACATATATACTATATATATATACTATACTTATTATATATATATTCTATTTAGAAGCAATTTATGAAGTAGTGGCCATATGTTACCACATAAGTACTATGAACGAATTGATTCTTCTGATTCGTATACTAGAGATGATACCCTATTATTATATATATATTTACTATGTTTTTAAAAATAGAATCTATTTTTAAAATAATATCTGATACTTTTTAGGAATTTTTACTTCTTACTTATTTGTTGCTAAGTGAGTCTTAAAATTATTAAAGTTATTAGACAACCATTTATTAGATTAAAAACATGATTGATTTAAAACATGCAATACAATCGTCAATCACAATGACTTTCAATAAAAATAAATAGTTTATGTTTGAAGATAAGAATAATTCAGGAGTTCAGTATTGAAAATACATTATTGTGTAAATTATGAATGAACTACACAAATGAAGTATCATCCAAGAGTTTTAGGTGGTAAAATATCGTATGGTCCGCCCAGATGATTAATACGAAAATTATATGTATCCAAAATCTATTGAGAAATCGAATTAATATTTTTAAGAAAAATTTAATACAAATAAATGACTAAAAATAAATAACAATACTTAATTGATTTAAGATTTTTTTTAATATCGTTTGTTAGTATGTAATCCTCGTACTGAATATATTTCTGTGAAATGATTAGTTACTAATGTTTATATAGAACGTAATACATGCATATAATATTATATTATACCACATTATCACTTCAATTAGTTTTTACAGTAGTAACAACTCGAAGCACGCGCAATAAAGTTTTTAAGACAACTAACGAGACATGTTTCTAAAAGAATATAATATTGAACATTGTAATCAAAACGAGAACTTGTTATTTTTAAAATAGTAGTTTTTTGTAAGTAAGACGAATGCAAAATCTGAATGTGTGTACGGTTTGTATTAAACGTATTGCATGTAATAAAAAAAACAGGTTGTTTAGTGGAAATTTAGTTTTTACATCCTTCAAATTTTTGGTTAGAGAGAAAAAACACTAAATCATAACAAACAACCGAATCGGCGAAGTGTTTTCAAGAGTTCCTCTCCCTCCCTCACCCATCCCACCATCGTCTCTGTTACGTCGTCTCGACTTTAAGTCACATTCTTGTATGCGTGCACGGACGGAGATAGAGAGAAGAAAAAAAACAGGTTCGAGCCAATAATTTATGCAGCCGGGCAGATCGCAGTCGAGGATTTTCGGATTCTTTGACGTACGATGCACGCGTTATACGCGGAAAATCGCCACGGTGGCGGCGACGATGTTCGGTTGCCGCTGCTGTGGCGGGGTCAGGTGATGCGGCGGTCGTTAGTGGTCCAATAGAAATTCAAGTCGTAAGAGTATTTCACAATAAAGTTTTTTATTTTTATTTCGGCTCTTCTCCCCCCTCCCTCGACACCAGCCACTCGCCTACCCGCGAATACTTTGGCGGAGGTCGACGGCGGTGAGGTGACCGCCGCGCCGCGCCTTGCCGCCGTGCGATCGTTTTCGGTTGCACGAGGACACGACGATATATTTTTCCATCGGGCATCATCGCCTCGGTCGTACAACGTATGCGTGAGTACGTGCGTGTGTGCGAAAGACCGAGCGCTTGCTGCGCGGAAACGGCGGCAGCGACGAAAACGGGAGGGAATACGTATGCGTGAGTGTGCTGTGTGTGTGTGTTTATGCGTGTGTGTTTCGTACAAGTATACGTTGGTTTATGTGTTTGTGTGTGTGTGTGTGCGGGTTTTGCGTGCAAGTGTAGGTTTGTGTATTGCGTGCAAGTGTATGTGTGTGTGTGTGTGTGTGTGTGTGTGTGTGTATGTATCTGTGTGTTGCGTGTGCGTTGTTGTGTGGCGCGCGCTTGTGTATGTGACGCCACGCGCTGCACGCACACCGCCGAAACGTTCGTCCGGCTCCTCCACGCGCTCCGAAATTCGGTACTGGGCCGAGTTCACAACCGAGGCGCCCCTCGGACACCGTCGGCAACCGTCGGCACGGCCAAAGAGGTAAGAGAGGTAAATAGTCCGGCCCGGCTCTTTTCGGATTTCGTTCCTCGTCCCCATTAACTTAACCATTGTTGTGGTACTGTTTCAATCTTCGGCCGGTGCCGTCCACGGATATTTTCGCTCAGCGAAAACTCGTATGTTTTCATTATTTTTATCGTTATTGTTATTATATTATTATTATTTTTTAATTTTCCGCACTTGTTCAAAATCGCTATACTCTTCGTAGGCTCTGGCTGTTTCCGTTTCGCGCACTCGGCTGTTCTTTTTTTTTCCCCTATCCTCCGGCGGGTTCGGTCGCACTGCGCTTGTACTTTGCCCCCGAAACCACCGCGAAAATGCGCCTTATTTATTAAACAATTCACGCCGCCGCAGCCGCCGTCACACGTCGACTCGATTTAACGACACACACGCGTCGGTGCCCGACCAATTCCATCGTCTCCAGTGTCATCATACCGGGCAGCGAGCAGTCAAAACTACAAAAAATCTCATGGATCAACCAACATCAGCCAAGGTATGCATGAAGTTCATAACTATTATTTATATTAACTTTTGTGAGTCCAAAAATGAAATCATTCAACTTTTTTAATAACGCATGTAAAATAAAATATTATAGTATTGGTATCCTCGTAAGTATTAACATTTAATATTAATATTTTGTCCTGTACGTTCAATAAAATAATTTATTGTTTTTATGTTATTCCTGTGATCACCTAGTATCAAAATATAAGTACGCATATGTGGTCAAAGCAGACTAAATATTAAAAACTAATAATATTTTTATTGCTATAATTTTTGTTCAAAATCCCAAATTTCATTATCAGCTTAGATTGTTCGAAGGATACTAAAACTAAATAGCCAAATGAATTATTAATAATATGAATTTATTTATCCGAAGACTTGTAATACGACTAATATTGAATATAATATACTTAATTCAAAAGTAGTGATATAAAAAATAGCGTATGAAATTGTTTATGCCAAAAAATTTTCGAGGAATCATGTTCAAATCAGTTGCGCAGTAGTCAAGTTTGATTGTTGTCCGTTACCTAATTAATTTTTTTTCGTCCTTTTTTTCAGTAGTTAAAATATTTTTTATCAATAAAATATAACATAAATGTATAAGTATATCTATAAGTTCATAATAGTACTGATATATTTATCCTGACCTAAGTCAATACTCAATACTATTAGTCGACCAGACAGTGTTATTGATGATGATGAGTGATAACTAACCTCCAACTCGAGGCCTTTTATATTTCGACCATGGACAAACACTAGACAGTTTTGAACAAAATGTTAAGATGCTTTTACTTAAAGGTAGATAATAAAAAATGGTCCAATAGGTACTTATTACATTGTGATTAAATTAATAATGCAAATATTAGCTCAATTATCATTTTTATTTTTACTCTTTGATATTTATTTGCCTTTGATGATCGAATTCAATTTTTATCTAAGCTAGAGCAAAATACGATGAATATTCTATTGGTGTTTTTAATTTAACTATTATTTATATTATTTATTCTTAATAATTATTGTGTATTATACATAATTCAAGTGTGACATTTTAAACAAATCAATAATTTATATTGTGGTTTTAATGGAATTTAATTATAATTTCTTACCAACCTATAAATAATTAGGTATTAGTATTAGATTAAATATTAATACTATACAGAGTTTAAAGAACTCATGAAATATATAATGTACGCATCGGGAGGATTAATTAAATCGCTAGATTTAATTGTTTTTTTTTTTTAAATATAATCATGGTAATTAATAGTTATATTTATACAATATGATGTTGCGCAGCAGCATTAATTTCGTAGAAATATCAACAGTAATAATTAAATTCAGATAGGCATGTCTACTGGACAGTATATTAATGTGGCATTTTTCGATTTCATTTCTAATGGATATGAATAGGTTATCTTGAATGTGAAAAGATCAAGTTATTTTGTTATTTTTTATTTCCTTGTTAAATTTAGTATGAACACAAAATGTGTGTATTAATTCAACGATGAAATACTGAGAATACGTTATCCCAAAAATATTGTTTGCACAATTTATAAACTACATAATTTAAATAAAAATGTATTATCTAAATAACAATTTAATTTAATCTTCATTTTTTGAATAACTGTGCATATTTATCGTAAACAGAATTATATTTAATTTAATTTATTGAAAATGCAGTTTATTACGTGGTACGTAATAATTGTGATGATTTATCCTTTCGTAAGAGTGGTATTTTGTTAAAATAACAACCATGTTTACGTTTAATTGTTCGAGGTTTACTAAAAAATAATATTTTAGATATTTTCCAAATCATAAAAATTATCTATAATACATTTTAGTATTTTATTACGTTAGAAGATATTGTATATCTCATTCATTCTACAATAACAACCCCAGTATTATGACTGAGAAGCGAAGCGATTATTATGTCTATGTTTATTTGAAGTAAATGGATAATAATATATATTAATAGAAGTGTAATATATGACTGAAGCAGAAGTTTTTATTCAGCGTAAATTGTGCGTCATGGCCTAATATTATGATTTTTATTTTTAAGCATAAATGGATTATCATGCCAAAAATGTATAATGTTTTTAACATTTATAATAATAATTAATAATAATTATGACTTTCATTGTATAGTCTACCCGCTCGAAGTAATTCGCGAAGTCGAAGGGAAATATTATGATATACTTAGCTCCTTGACTCGCGAATGCATTTGACATAGAATTATTACAGTACGTCTCTTATTCACAGGACGAACTTTCGAAAAACATGCGACATTTACATATTATACAGTATTGTTAGACAAGGAAAAACTACTGTAAAAATAAAAAACGATCTTGGTCTCCAAGATGGATGTGGTTAACCATCATTTGTTTTTCCTTACCAAACGACAGATAGTCCGACTATAATGTGCGATAACGAGTGCGTAGTACGCGCGCGAACCGATACCGATCGTAAACGGTTACTATTATGATCAAATGGGTCGTGTTAGTTTAAAATATAATTTTACACTTGGTGTACGTAATCTACACCCGTTTTCTCTGTACGCGTATCACGGGGATACGTCGTTGTCGTATGATAAAAACAGATAAGCCGATCTCACGGTGGCGACGAACCGGGTTTTTTCGGGTGCATGGATCACACATGGAACCGCTACGCACCGCACCACCCTCTTCGTCACCACCGTGAACCCAACAACACACCAGGGGTTGTTTTTGAGGGCAATGAACTCGCTCTCTTCTTCTTTTGTCCGAAGGGGCGTCTATGTAATACTATATGACTATATACGGTACTATACACAACACTCCGTAGTAGTAAGTCTCGGTGTATACGGTACACACACGCACACGAATATTTGTATGATACACAATACACACGAAAACTCACCCCATTGTTATGACCGCGGGATGACGATGACGATGATGCGCGCGTGTGAAATAATGATAATAATATGAAGACCGACGCGAGACGGGTTGCAATTTTATTCTCGTACCGGTGGCGAATTTTTTTTTTCGACAGTGTCCCGTAGTGTTTGTGTGTGTTTGTGTGTGTGTGTGTGTGTGTGTGTGTGTGTGTGTGTGTGTGTGTGTTTGGCAGACAAAAACGACAACGGCGATGACTGTACGAGACGTCCGCGTCGTGCAATGTCGGGGTGGTGGTAGAATGGTGGTGACGGCCGCGAAACGAAGTACGAAAAAAAAAACCATACACACACACACATTACGTGTATACGTATTATTATTATTATTATTACTATAAGAAGCGAATTTCCAGTGCGAATAATAAATGTATTATTGTGCGGTGCGTGACGGCGGTGGGCCGACGGGTATTGGCGAGCGGGGTTTATACATGTACGCGTTCCACACTCTCCGTCGCGTTGTCGAGGTCGGTGTTCGGCATCGGCGGCGGCGGGCGCGTTGGCCGTGCGATGTTCGCGGGGGCCCACGTGTAGGCGTCGGACCGGCGTTTCTACCGGTAGACGGCGGCCGGATCGCTGAAACGCTCGTCCGTTTCCTCCACAACCGCGGGCCGCCGCCGCCGCCACCGCCGCCGCACCGACGCGTTGGGAAAGGTTACACCCTCCACCGCCGCCGCCACCGTCGCACGCATGTTCCGCACCCCGCGCCGCGTCGCGCGTAACGAAATTTCGTGTTACGATTCGCGCGCGCTCCCGCTGCCCGTACGCGCAGTGCGTTGCATAACTACCATAATATCCCTACCGAAAAACAGCGCCGTAACGATATATTGTTATCGCGGCGATTTTCTTCTCTCGCACATAATAATAATGATAATAATAATAATAATAATTGATCCGAGACCCGCGCGACTACGCTAAACCCATGACAAAATTTTTGTCATGGCTAAACCATACTAGTGGTGCACGACGACACCAAATTATTATAATAATAATAATCAGACATTAGTAGTACAATGTTAAGTAGACGAGGTGTTGGCAACAATACCGACAACGACGACAACGACACGGATCCACGCGCATCGCTTCGACCGTATTAATTGCTATTGGCGATGAGACATTATTTGTCATTTTTCTTATGACCCATTTATCAATATTATACCAACGATTGCTACGGTCAATATTATAAAAATAATATTGTGAACGCATGACTGTAATATTTTAACGTGAATACTAAACGCGTCTGTCGTCGATATGTGCTAGTATATATTGTAATAATACGATAACAGTTTTATGATGCATTTAATATAATATTATCACTATTATTATTATTATTATTATTATTATTAATTATTATAATGGTCGAGCGATCGACGACGTTGTGATGATGTATTTGTTGTTTATCATTATAATATTCAGAATTTTCGTCCGTATCTCTCCCTCTCTCTCTCTTTCTCTCTCAACACACACACACACACACACACACACACACACACACACACACACACACACACACACACACGCATACACGTACACTCGCTGGCGTTCACTCTCCATCTCTTTTTTTTTTCACTTTTTCTCTCCGTCGGCAATGAAACGTGTGCTGCTTCGATGCCTGCCTGCGTAGTGCGTACCGCGTTTTCGACGAGAATAACAATAAAAATATAAATTCGGCAGATGCACACGCGCTCACGCTCGCCCGAACTGCGGTGTCAACGAACCTCCGGCCGCCCAAATGCAAGGCGCGCCCCTTTTTTTCGGAGAACAAACGTCGTTGTCGTTGGTATCCGACCCCAATGCCCGACTTATTGGCTCGCGTGTGCGTGCGCGGTGCGTGTGATTCACCGGGGTCAACGCACCGACTGACGCCCCGCGGTCGTTACCGCAGAACAAAAAAAAAAAAAACAAAAACCATGTTTTTCCTTTTCCTCCGAAAACATTCTATTTATATCGACGACGATGGCGACGTGCCGTCCGCCAAGGTTATAATTGAATGCAACGCGACTGCGGCATGGGCTCCGGAAGACCGTCCAAAATCGGTTGCGTGAACGTTTGACGGTTTTCTCCGCGGAGCCAACAAGCGTCCTCGTTTAATAAGCCGCACTTAAGCTATAGGTATACATGTCCTGGGTGTGTAGTCGCTGGCCGCACGTTTCCCACACGAAATCCCGTGCTTTTTGACGTGCGGCCTCGGCAGGTGAAGCGGACAATGAGGATTTTACTTTCTGCATGATATTGTGTACACGCATAATAATAATAATAATAATAATAATAATAATAATAAGATATATATTACGCGTGCACGATGATCGCGGGCAGGGATTTAACGCCTATACTTAAATATTATTGTATTGTAACGTATAGTGCGCGTATATTGTGTTTTATCGTCGTCGTCGTCGTCGTCGTCGTCATCTTTTGCGCCAGCACAGTTGCGAATCGCGCACTGCGAAGGGGACAAGGCCGAATGGCCGTTGTCGTTGCCGTTCGATGACCTCAAAATGCGTTTTTATTGGGTTTATTATTTCGTTCTTTCCCCTATACGGTTCGCGAGCATACGCGCGGTCCTCTCCCCCGCGCGCGTGTCCCACGTGAGCCTATATACACACACACCATCGGCCGGGTTCGGCTCCAGTCGGCGGTCGTGCGTCTCTCTTATACCGCGGGTGTGCGTGTACGCAGTACGCACCGCACGCACAATCGCACGCACGCACGCACGTACGCGTTTACTACGCGATCTCCGCCGCCGCCAAAGCACGAATCGCTGCTTCGACGCACCACCGCGCACCACGTTTTATACTCGCTCGTTCACCAGCAAACACCGCGCGGCGTAGTAGTGGGCACAGCGTTATTTAACGTGCGCTCCGTTTGTCGTTCATCGCGTACCGCTTCTTGTACGCTCGCTGCCCGATCGCTCGCTCGCGCCAGCGCGCCCACCCGCACGCACGCACACGCGCACGCATTCATATACACTACACGTGCCGCAGGAAACCGGGAGAGGACCGTTTTGGACGAATCGCGCACGCCGCCTCCGGGGCTTCAGTAGGCTGTTGACTGTTGGCCGCAGTCCCCACAACCGTGCGATTATACCTTGACTTTTCCACATTCTCATCCTGACGGCGTTCGCTTGCGCGATTGTCATCGCGAGCCCATAATACTGTATAATATAATGTAATAATAATATATCAGTATACAGCTCACTAGCTTTTACGAGTTCCTATACATTGTTCTTTTTCGCTTGCACTCTCTCCCTCTCTTAATATTTTTCTCTCGCACTCTCTCTCTCTCTCTCTCTCTCTCTCTCTTCCTTTCGTTTCCCCTCTCTCCGCGGAACAGCTGCCGCTCATCATCGCGCAATAATAACGCACCGACGCTGAGGTGACTGCAGCAGTCTCTCCGGTCAATCTCTGCTGTACTTGTATATCAGTCGGACACTTCCGTGTCGCGATTCGACGCTCTGCAGTGTTTGTAATTCTTGTCCTCCGGTGGAATGCCCCAGTGGAAAAATGGCTCAACTCTGGGACAAATCGCAAAAGCAATGGATTAAAAATTTTTGGCTCAATCTCAAGACCAACAAAAAAAACGCCGGTGGTAAGCATGATACCTTATCGCTTCGATTTTGCCATTGTGAATTTTCATATTTCCTTGCCGTCTTATGTCGATGAAATTTAGAACGGTTTTAATACCGAAGACGGCCGATGATTTTTTTTTCTCTTGCGCACTATGCACTAATATTATATATACGAATGCACTTGGATTTGTTACGAGACACCAGATTTTGTCAACGTTTATAAAATTCAATGAAAATAGAATTTTAATTTTTTTTTTCGTTGATGTGACATTTAAAAAACTGTCTACGTTTTTATATGCGATAAATATGTATATTATATTTGCATATTATTTACTTTATACAAATATACACGTAGCAAAAGTCGTGCAATATCTATAGGTATATTATAATATTAAATGTTTGTCTTACAAATGTAGCTGATTAATGAAAACCAACAACTTTATATATTGTTTGGAATTAATTTCTAACCATTTTATTTTAACGGTAAATATGATATAGTTTTAAAGTATTAATAAATATTGAATTGTGATTTATATGTATGTATCTATATGTAAAATTTTTTAATATTTTTTATAAGTATACCACCAGTTCCTAAAATTATACAAAAATGTAAATGTACTATTAGCACTAAAAATTACGAACTGAGTTAATTAAATTATTTAGTACTAGTAGGTTCAGTAGTAAATTTATTTATATGTATAATGCTTTATGTACGTTTAATTTTTTAATAATTCGTTTTACCTACATTAGAAAATGTAATTAAAATTTATAATTAAACGTTTTAGTTGTCCTACACAGTTTCATAAGTAATTTTTTGGTACAAAAATAATTTAATTTTAATTTTGTTCATATGCTATATGGATGCCACGTATGTATGTTATGTGACATAACTTATATGTCACTTGATATCAGTGTATTTGTTCCCTATGCCATTTTTACAGAAGATTAAATTATATTATATTCACATCAATTAAAAAAATCTCAAACCCATCATAATATTTTAATATTTTAAACTATAAATTTTTTAGTAATTGGTGTTTAATTATAGTTCTTTCTCGAAATAAATCTACTGAATTTGTAAATACATGAGCTCTTCGTTACAATTTAGACACACACGATGAAACTCGGTATACACTAGAAAAAAAATAAATGTATAACGTACAAAGAATAATTTTAATTGAATTTAATAAATTATAGGTCTATTATGTTTTATTTAACAGTTTGTTAAAATACAATTTTGTTTTCGTGTGAGTGTTGTTAAATGTTGGTAAATTATTATTTATTCAAAGTGTCAAGAATATTCATTCATAAATTTAAAGTTAAAAATGTATATTTTATTATAAAATAAAAATATTAATTAACTTTTATTTTTACCTGTTATCTGTGATAGTAGACCTTTGCCTTACACTCGCAATTTAAATTGTTATCCAATTAGAATATGACCTAAAAGTGTATTTGGTTATTATACCCATTATAATAACAATAAACACTCGTAATCCACGATTAAGTTACTCTTATTGCCCGCGTTAAAGTGTTTTGATTGTAATTTATTTATATTTTATACACATGTTCAATAGTATAATATATAATATACGTACTCTATATAAATACTGATAAATAAAAACTAATTAATTTCGTAACGCATTCGTTATTTGTTCGAACATAATCAATAACCATTGAAACGCTTTTTTACAATCTATACTTGTGAAGATTTGTTGTAAACTTTCTGTTTTAACTATTATTATTTTATTACGACATCTGTGTTTTAAACATAAGGCAAATAGTAATAATCTATATGTATTTAACTTGTTAAGCTCCGAAAACTTTTTTATTTCTCGTTAACGAAAATGTATTATTTCATCATGAGTTGGTATTTTTCGTTTTATTTTAAATTATATTTTTCCTCCACATTTAATAAATATAATTATTATAGATGATCGATTACTTTTTTTATTTACGGCCAAGTAAACCCGATGAGCTGTCCTACTCAAATTCTAAATGCTGACATTTCGTCGTCTCAACTCATTCTAAAAACCTCTTCAAACACTTATACTTACCTATTTACTCCAGAATAATTTTAAACTTTTGTTTGGAACTTCGTCATGTAACCTTTACGCAAAAATTCGCAATAGTTTCATATTACGCGGCGTTGCGAATAGGCAATTCATGGCCGCGTGCGTCGTGTGTGCAAAAATACTGTATTTGCACACTTGCAATTTTTATGTGCGAATATATTACATAATATTTTTATGTTTACATCATAATATCAAGTGCGCATAATGTTCAAATAACCGTAATAAATCCGATCTCTAACCGCAGACTTTTTCTGCGTGCGTGTACAACGTAACATCTTCAAATGGAAGGTAGTCTTTAAGACATTTTTTTTCCCAAATTTATTGTATTATATATTACGGTAAATAATATTAATCTGCTAAATTACCTACTGGAATTGTTATGTTTTAGACGGGTCGTCTAATAGCAAATAGTTAGAACCAAGTATGTCTGAAACTTTTTTGCTAATAATTTTATTTTTTATTTTATGATTAATATAGTAGTACAATTACATAAACATTTATTTGTTTATTTTTCATATTTACTGTTGTTTATACAGTATAAGATATTGTATTTTTGCTACTTATAGGCACAACAAAGAGTTGAAAAATAAAATAAAATAATCCGGTTATTCCAATTAATATTAATTCATTATAAGTACTATACTATATATAAGGCTCATTCAATGTGTACGCACAAACATCCGTGAACAAGTCGAACAATTAACACATACATAATGGAACCATTAATCGCGCGTGGTACGCTAGCTATACTCGCAAATATTGATTGCCGGCTTATATACTTGACAACCCGTGCATGAATAAAAACAATATAATAACATAACGGACGATTACGACGAGTGTATAATAATAATAATACAAATTATAACAATAATAATAACAATAATATTTTAAACAGTATTTCGTTGACAATAAAATAACGACACCGTGTCGTTTACCAACTATAAGCTCATGAATCAACGTATTAGATATAAATGTACAAGCTTATGCATACATGAATATTGAATTACTTTACCACGTGAGTCTACCTATCAATATTACATAATAATGCACGCTCGGAAAGGTTATTATCCGGTTCATCCTGTATGCGTATATATATATATATTGCATAAATAATGATCTATAGGTTTATATACGTTGTATAAACAAAGCCACGTCCTTTCTATATTTAATATAATCAAACTTGTGACGAACAGGTTTTTTTTCTTCCTGTTCTTTGGCAAGTTTCTATTATACTCACGCCATCAGATTTTTACTTCATATGTCGTGTTAGACGTTATTCCCAAAAACTCACTAATGGGTTAACGAAATCAAGTAGTGAAAACTAAATGTGAATGATTATTATTAGGTGTACAGGCCGTTGTTCACCGAGGCACCAAAAATTATAGTTTTCCGTTAATTTGTATTTATTAATTTATTTAGTATAGTAATCCTATTAATACACATAGGTATATATCACAATATAACTAATCATAATCTTTTTCCTTTTTTATTGTTTATTGCTTTAGGCCAACAGATATTATAGCATGGCAATTATAGATAATCATATTCTTGAATAATATATCAAAAGTAAAATATTAAAATAATATTTATTTATTATTATTATAATTAGTGTTTTTAACATATTACCACGCAAACATATAAACTATATACTAATAGATATTATAGTAAATAGTTCAAGGAATGGTTCGGATGATAAAAATGCCATTATTATTGTTGAGTGATATTTACGAGGATATTTATGTGAAGTTATAGAAATTCATATAGGCTTACATGTTATTTTTAATTATCCAATTATTTATGATTTTCCAAGTTATTTATAGAATTTTAATGCGTAAACGTATATAAGTTGACAATTAAATACTATTTTTACTCATTTGCGAACAACTATAAACTTTCCCATTAACAGTTATTAATTTTTTTAAAAATTACTTGTGACTTAAGTATAGGTATATATATTGTGTTTCGTTTCATTAGACATATCTTTTATAAAAAAAACCACCAATTCCACAGCCTAGAGCTGAACTTCGATCCGAGGGGGACTCCGATTACATATAATATGTATATTGACGTGTGTGTATGTATACGGTGTGGAAATAAATCGAGAAAAAAACGTCGTAAATTAACCGATAAATTCCGTTCATCTCCCGTTAATATGATTGTTTGATTTTATGTTTGCAGAAAATGTTTTGGGCCATGTATCAGACATGGTAGAACTGATCAATGGAGAAATGCCGATATTAAGCTCGTCGGGTGGAGGAGAATCTACTGATTTCGTCCGAGTCGGCATCGACTGTACGTTAAGTCCGTTGAAACCAGTGGCCGCGGCCACTAGTACGACCGGTACCGCGCACTATCATCATCATCATCATAATCAACAGCAACAAAAACAACAGAACTCGGCCGGTGTGGAGCACGGTGCTGAAGGATCGGCTGCGTCGATCAAGCGCGTTGTGTGCAGTCCAGATCTGCCCGTGTTCACCATAACGCCGGTTGTCGAAGAGGCAGCCGTGATCAGCCGTGACTCGGGCAAGACGACGGTGACGGGAGCAGGGCGGGACGCACCACCGCCGTCACAACAGACCGTCTCAGGCGCCGTGGCGGTGACGACGGTGGCGGCGGCGGCGGCGGACAAATCGCTAAAGTGCAACGTGTGCCACAAAGTGTTCATGCAGAAAAACGCGTTTCAAAATCACTTGCGATCTCACGTGAAAGACTCTACGTCGGACGGCCCGTTCCAATGCAACTACTGCAGCAAGTCGTTCACGGTGCCGGCCCGTTTGACGCGGCACTACAGGACGCACACGGGTGAAAAGCCGTACAAGTGCGAGTACTGCGACAAGCCGTTCTCGGTCAAAGAGAACCTGAGCGTGCACCGGCGCATCCACACCAAGGAACGGCCGTACAAGTGCGACGTGTGCGAGCGGGCGTTCGAGCACAGCGGTAAGCTTCACCGTCACATGCGCATACACACGGGCGAACGGCCGCACAAGTGTTCGTTCTGTGACAAGACATTCATACAGAGCGGTCAGCTAGTCATCCACATACGGACGCACACGGGCGAAAAACCGTACGTGTGCAAGACGTGCGACAAGGGTTTCACGTGCTCCAAGCAGCTCAAGGTGCACACGCGCACGCACACGGGCGAGAAACCGTACTCGTGCGATATTTGCGGCAAGTCGTTCGGCTACAACCACGTGCTGAAGCTGCACCAGGTGTCCCACTATGGCGAGAAGGTGTACAAGTGCACCATATGCAACGGCACGTTCACGTCGAAGAAGACCATGGAGAGTCACATCAAAAGTCATTCGGAGAACAGTGCTGGCGGCGGGGGTGGTACGGCCGCGTCCGGCAGCCAGGTGACGAGTTCAGTGCCGGCGAGCGTCGTAGAGGTGACGGTCGTCAATAACAATAACAACAACAACAACAACAACAAGGACGGTTGTTTGGTGGCGTCCGAAGGTGAGACGTCGTCGGGGTGCGGTAGCGATAAGGAGAACAAGTCGGCTTCGGCCGCGGCCGCGGCTGTCCTGCTGCAGCTGTCTGACGAACCGACCAAACTACAGCAGCAACCGGTGCCGGAGAACGACGATGATGACGACGACGACGACGACGACGGCAAATCCGACGAAGACGAGAACGACGACGGCGGCGGTGGTGGCGGTGGCGGCGGTGGCGTGATGGTGATGGGCTCGGGTGACGTGGACACGGAGCTCAACAAACTGTGTCAGTACTTGTATCCAAGATTACCCAGTAGCCGGAAACGTGGCGGATACGGTGACGTTCAGACCGCTTACGATGGCGGTCACCGGCGGGACAACGACGACGACGAGGACGACGACGAGTACAATTGCGATCAACCGCCGAGCCCGGCTAGCAGTTCTTCGGGTTCGATGGCTCTGACCATGATGGACGATTCGCCGCCACCGTCCAAGTCTTCCGCTACAGTGCGTCGACAACAACAACAACAACAACAACAACAACAACAACAACAACAGTCGTTTCACACTATGCAAACGGCGGCGCAACAGCAGCAACAACTGCAACAACAACAACTACAACAACAACTTCAACAGCAACAGCAACAGCAACAACAACAACAGCAACAGCACGTCGACTATGTCATGATGATGGCCGACGACCGCGATCGCGTCAAGTCACCGCCCGTCGGGTATGTGGTCGCAGAGTTGCCGCCCGTTGTCTCGTTGCCTGCGGTACCGACTCCATCGTCACCACCACCTTCGAACGACCGGGACCACTTGAGCTTACCGCCGCGGAAACGGTCGAAAATGATACTCAAGTCGATGGAGAGTACCGCCAAGAAAGAAGCTCAATGTAGCAGATACAGCTCAGTCATACATTATGCTAATAAAGCCTCAATGTAATATACATCTATTATATTATTATATCATCACAATTTATTATTATTCCATGTTAGAATAATATTCGTAGGTGTTGTATTTTATTCGTTCTACACACACGTTCCCAAATCTTTTTGAAACGTACATCTTTAATTATTTATCTTTATTATCACAAAAGTCAAGTTTAATATAATTTTTTGCGTCATTAGTGTTATAGGTAAACAAAAGAAACATTTATTATTTTAGTATCTGTGATATGATTATTTTATTATTTACCAAAATATTATTAGTCGAACCACAAGACGGGGGAACGACGCGAGGAAAGTTCCAGTAGTTGTTATAAAAAACAGGAGTATATATTATTATTTTCTACGTTTTAGAACTAATTGTATTATTATTATTATTTATTTTTTAACAAATATTTCGATTCTTCGAGTCTGTTTCCCTCGGAGGTTCCTTTCGTATATATCTACGACTTTTTTTTAGTCTGTGGGAAAATATGCTGTGTATGCATTATTATTATTTTTTCTAATGCAATTTTAGTCTATATTTCTATATTTATATTTATAGAGAATAATTAAATTATACGGGTAGAGTAGTTAATTACATTGTCTGGCTAGAGGAACAAAAAGTCTGTCGAGCAGTTTTTGCCAATATAATTATTACTGATATAAAATTGCATATTTGAACTATCAAAATGCAATAAGTTGTGTAGTTTATTGTTTTTTTTTTTTTTTTTTTACTAAGTGCATAGGAATAAGTATGACTATTATTAATATAGTTATAAAAATTACAAAATGTAAATCATCTACCTCATTTGTATGCCTTATATATTAATTGCCTACAATTAGAAAAAAACAGTACAAATCATAAATCCTAAAGTGATAACTCACTAAGGACCAAATTATATTTAATTAATTATATTTATTATGTATATTATACTATGTATGTGTGTAAGACGTGAGATTTACACAACACACGCATACATATATTTATCATGCAGTAGACTCTTGGCCTTGATATCTCAAATTTTACAATACGTTAAACTTTTTGATGTGTTTATTTTTACTTTTGGGGTACCCTTGAGCTTACTGCATTATTATAAACTTATTTAATTGTAAGAAAAATTTTTTATGATATATCAGCATCAATCAACAATTGTACGGAATTAATTTTTAATATGTTTTAATACATTGACTGTTTTTACTTCTATATGCATGTGTTATACATATAGGTACGAACTGGACGTAAATGTACTGATTTCGGATCTCTTAATACCTCTGTAAAAGTTATGGTAATGCATTAACATTATTCTTTTTTAAGAAGTATTTTGCATTTAATGTTCTTACTACAAAATCATTGTTAATTAGTACATACCTCTATTGTGTTGTTTACTAAACACAAATATAGAACAATTATTATGTTTACTGTTTTGAGAAAATTAAATCAACTAGAAATGCCATTTTTAAGTAAGAAAAAAAAATTGAATACAACTTCACAAACGTACACATTATGTTGTTAATGTTATTATTAACATTTATTTATAGCTTATGTTTAAAAGACACTAGTAATGTAATTGTCGTTTAATTAATAAGTAGTTTTATTATAAAAAAAAATACGTATGTTATAAATGTTTATTATTTTTTTTGCATTTATTTAACTTATTATATAATACGGGTAAACTTGTTCAACTGATGGTGCAAATATATTATATTCTTATAGTGAACATTAATGAAACCTCGTACGAGTATCAAGTGCTTTTTATTTCCATTGATTTTGTTTAATCTTTGTTTGAAAATGTAAAAAAATCATATTTATTATTATAATTTTTTTTTTTTAATCTTTGAAGTAGTTAATATACAATTTTTAACATTGTTTAAAACTTCTAAAATCACATAATATGTGTGTCTAAAAAGTTTGGAAACTTTATACTCGTTATTTCCATTGTCGATGTTTTCCTAGTTTTTTGATTAACACACGTTATATGGTTTTGGGTGTACGACAACGATGGCAATTTTTGTTTGTACCTCTTACAATATTATTACGTAGACATTAAATTTATATACCTATAGTCTAATTTTTTGTCTTTAGGAGTATTCGATTTAGTGAATAGTATATTCATGATTATAATTTTTACTTTTATTTATTGCAATTATTTTAATTTTGTTTTTAAATGTTTGAAGTGAATTGTATTTTGAATTGTGCAGATTTTATTCGAAAATAAATATCAAATACTACCTCATTAATATAACAATAAATAATATCGTGTACACTTTTTTCATTGCCTTATTATAGTTTTATTGAATAATTTTAATCATGACATGAAAAGAGTCAAATGATTTTACTGTTAAATAATTATCCGGACATTTTTTTTTTAACGTAGATATTTCAATATTTGTAATACAAATCCGATGAAATAATTTTTCTAGTATTCCTATTGGTGAAAATGTGTAGAAACTAGTAGTATATGTGGGCTTGTGGCTAACAACTTGATTTTATATACCACATTCTACTATTATTACCATCAATTGTTGATCGAATGTTTCGGTATAAAATGTGTTACCTACTAATAGAAGTATTCGAATGCATAATAAAATATCATCTAAGATAGTTGTTAAAAAGTCAAAATTTTCACTTTAAAATATGCCCTGATGTTTAAAAAAACTACCTTTAAGAGATCTCAGATTGGGATCAATATTCAAATATAATATAGTACAAATAAGTTATTTTATCGATCAATATTGTGCTTATCAGTCGGCGACGGCATGTAGAAGTCATAATATATAAATTATGTGACTTACGTCAAGATTGGGCAAGGTAATCAGGATAGATCATTACAATAATTATGTTGATTTGCATTGTTTTATACAAATATTGATTATTCCTTAAAGTTTAGGTAATATTGGTTTGTACGGCGAAAAAAGATCTAAAAATAGCTTAAAAATATTTCTAATATAAAATAATATGTGTGTAATCTCGGATAAAGTTCGACGTGTTTGGCACAGCTATCCATCATATTATTATTATTATTATTATTATTATCCACCCTTTATACCCTTATAATATTATATGTGGATACAAAATTAAGTATAGCTTATAAGTAATATTTACTTTAATATTTGTTTTTGTTGATTTTACAATATTTGAGTAAAATAACGCGTTCTATTCTTTAAAGACGTATATAAAACTCACGGAAATATTACGTTAACGACCGGATACACTAGTCACGCGTTTATCGTTATTGCCAACGCGCAATATACTTACTCCAGGTGGTATAAGCAAGACACTGGAATAGGTATCAATCATCCGTGAAACCATTTACAACTTGCAGTATGTTGAAGTGATTTGAATTTCCGTTTAAACGACTCGCGTATAAATAGGTACAATTGTTTTCATCGAACAAGTTATAGGTATCACATTTTCGTCGCTTGTGAACAATGTTTATAATAATGCACTACAGCTGCACTGATTTATATTTTATAAAATATATTATATTATAATATAAATATATTTTTTTTTTTATACATCTTCGTGTCGCTGTTCGGGAAATCTCGCTTGACGCTTCGGCCGGGCATACAAACTGGGTAATGATATCAGAGCATCGATAAAAATACAATTTACTATACTCGTGTTGTCGGCCTACGCACGTCGATAACACACGATATACGTATATATATATATTTATCCGGGCAACATTAACAAAGTAGCAAAACCTACGGAGCAAAGAGGGGAACGCCGTAATGACGAACCTATAATAATACGATTAATGATTATCAATTAAAACTAGTTGGTTTGTGACACATCTGAAGTAGGACTAACGAGGTAGGTGTTCGGAAACAACAATGTTTTGTCAAAAACAATGAACTGTATAACCTACTACTCGGAAATGGCCAATATTTCCCTTCTCAGCTAATTGAACCAATTTTTTATTGTTTTTCGTTGCTTATGGAATGGCGATTCGCCTTACCAAAAAAAAATTGTCAGCGACCGCAATATAATTATGCACTGTTAGTTAAAAATTAAAACCAGAAATATGTCGATGACTTGGTTTTTTTTAATGTCTCGAACGACAATAATTCATCGTAATAAGAATATTTTTAAACCGTCAATAAAATTAGACAATTAAAGATATAAGGATATAACTAATCATCACTTATTGTGCATAATTTTATAATACTATATCGTTTACTACACCAATTTACTCTCGCTTTATGTCCCACTTTTTATTCTAAAATAATGTTTACCTTCTAAATTTGATTAAAATGATTTTAAATTGACAAATTATATAAATATATTATATAATACTGTACACAGAAGTTTAATTGAATGGAATTTAATTTGTTAAATCTAACGAATACGTCCCAAAGGCAACACATTTCTGTGGGATATTTTTTGGGTCTAGGTGTAGGTATATTATAAATAAATATTTGACGGAGAATTGTATGGGGCCTAACAATAGCTACACCATTGGAGCCCTGTACAGGTGAACGCGGAATGTTGTTTATTCCAATGGTGTATTTGTAACGAAATCGCAATTTTTCGAAATAAATATATGTACGTATCCGAGCGTCACGTAAAGAAAAAATAAAAAAAACCATTTTACCAGTCAAACATATTTATTTAAAAGCCATCTATTATTATGTTGTCGTACCAACAGCATAAAGTTATCTGATCATCATGTACGACGCACCGCGGAGAGAATCGTGGTACAAATACGATCATTATGTATAATGTATTATATTATTATAATGTCAAGTGTCCGCGGTGTAGTAAGGATCGCGGAACGAGTAAACAATAACGCGATTTGGTGGAAATACATCGCATTGAAGACGTCGTGTTTCTATATGATATGGGTTCGGCGCATTACACGATGATGTTTTACGGAAATAATATAACGAGGGCCCGAATTGTTTTCGACGCATGCAGTTGTGTTACAGCAAAGTCCGGCGCACAGACAGCAACTTAAAAACGACTATAATATGGTCTATAATATGTATACTTATACATTATACTGTACAGCGTTATATGCACGCCGGCCCTTGGTGATTCGTTCGCGTGCAGAAATGTTTTTAGATGGTCGGGATTAAAAACTAAAATTTACTCGCGCGCTAAGCCTATTATTGTACAAATATTACTCGTAAGGCACGTAGATAAAGATCATGTCCAAACGACACGGTACGGGAAAAAATAAAAAAATATTCGAACGATTTATATAGTAACCTGTTAAGTGTTAGTATATTATATTAGTATATAATATTACGTATAGTACCATTCGAGCGGTTACCTGCAGTTATACCCCCGTGAGAAGTGAACTTATACATTGGCGACTAGGCAATGTCAATTATATTGCTCAGTTTTATTTCAAATGTATTCATGTTCTATTATTTGTATTAGATTCTGAACGGAGTGATGGAATCTATTGGTTTTACAATGATGTGTGTTTTTTTTTTCTTTGTGTCGGGCGACATCTTTTTTGGCAGTAAAAATGCTTTGATTTTCTTGAACAGCAACTTTTCTGAAAGAAAAGTGAATGTAAATAGTACTTGGGTAAGTAAAATATCAAACTTTTTCCATGCTTTTTAAAAGAGTCGAAAAAAACGATAAAAAAATTACGAAAAAACGGGAAATTCTACGTAAAACTACGTTTTGACAAACTCCTTTTTTTTAATTCAAAAACGAAAAACAGCATACTCTTGAAATTTTTATCAAACGTTTAAATTAGCGTTTTCAATACATGGTAACGTTTTTGAAATATTTTGAAATTTTTTGACTTATTTATAGACAGTTTAATTTTTTTTTTTTAAGTTTTTTTTGAAATATCGATAAAAAAAAATTGGCTCTCCAAAAACTCTTGAAAATTTAATACAAAGTTAACTATAAATTATTACTATCGTAACTAAAATAAATTGAAAGTCGTTTGACACAAATTTTTTTTATAAGTCCATAAAATCTAAATTTGTATGAAATATGTCAAAATTGCGATAATATGTTATTTTGTAATTAAAAATTCATACAATTTATTCTATTCATACTTAAGGTTTAAAATTTTAACACTGGGTTATCCATAAGTTACTCTTCAAATACATAATTATTGTTCATTGTAATGACTAATGACCTATCCTATGAACGAGGTCCAACTCCACCCCCTACTGCGGGCAGGTCAAACTCAAAGTTTCAAGTGGACCAAATATATTGAATAGTTTAATACACGGGTCGCACATAACCAATTAATAAAAAAAAAAATTGTATATTTCAATTGTATTATTTACAAACACAACCGATACAAATAAATTCAAAAATATATATAAATGTATATATATACTTTTTTTTGTCTAATAATATTGTTAGCCATGGGCCACAAAAAAATAAGCCACGGGCCGCGTGTTTGACATGCCTGCCCTCCTGTATAGCAGAGCGAGACCTATCAGGTTCTTTTTTTTTAAAAAAAAAAGGTGTAAACATTTTTTATTATATAAATTAATAATAATAAATTTGTACATTATGCTGATTGTGCTGATTGCCCATGATGATTTGTTTTAAATAATATTAAATATCAGTAACATAAATATTGTGTAGAAGAGACAGTTATATTTTAATTCTAATAGATGAAAAATATTGTTGAATTTCTTTATCTGAATCCGATGTAAAATAATATTACATTTTTAATTATTTCCCCCTCCCTCTCTCACTCCCATAGTGAATGTTTGAAGACGCTTCTGTATGGGTCCCGCACACAAACTTAAATCATTCAATTGAATACAAACATTTAAAAAAATACAAGTGAAGCCTTTAATAGAGCCAAAGTCTGAACGACGGCGTACCTACGTTTTACGTGTAAAAGCCTTATCTGTATTTCATAAGATCATTGATTTTATAATATAAAATATATATCATAAAATCAATGATAAAACTAATGATTTTATATGTATATGGTAAGTGTTTCGATGTAATCGATTAACCGATATTTTGCGTTGCACATCTAGCTGCGCTAAAATGAACGTTTATTTTCATTGATTTCTTCTTGGCTAATAACCGGAACAACAACGATTATTTTCGAAATCTAGAAAAGTACTATAGGGTTTACTGTTCAAAATGAGATATTCTACATGCTTACTCGTCCATTATCTACTGTACTTCTCTTTTCATTAAATATAATTTAAATAAAAACAAAATAAATAAGTACAGTAAAACCTGACTTAACGGACATCTGTATACAACAGGCAAAATGACCAGGTCCCGACAAAAAGATAGGCATTTCAATGTATTTCGACCTGTCCATAACGAACTTTTTCTATTACGGACACGGACACTAATATTTACCCCAACGATTTAATAACGGACAAAAATACTACGAAACAACAATGATAAGGAACGATAAGACCAACTAGAAAATTCTGAAATTAAGACGTTTGAAAAGTATTCAGAAGTTCTTGTTAGTTGAAAGCATATTCGTCTGAAAGAGTTTTTTTTAAGGTGATGATAATGGGTTTTCACACGTGAGCGATTTAATTATCCATCGATTGAAAATCGATCTTATCGAAGTTCAAAAAACCAACATTAACCTAATAATTTTTTAAGAAATAATTAAATATATAATATATAATAATAATTTATAATGTGTCATTGTATGTAATATAAAAATAATAATTAAAATTAATTTTATAATGTATGTGTATCATATATAATATTAATAAAGATTATACCTGATACTTATTTTATATAATATAATAATAATAAAATGTACGTAAAAGTTTTGTATACATATAGCATATTTGTAATTATTTTTTAGTTTCATTTTTAACATACTAAAACCTGTCTACAACGGACACCCGTCTATAACTGACAATTATTTTGGTCCCGTGACTGTCCGTTGTGTACAGGTTTCACTGTAGTAATAAAACATTTGTAGTACATTATTTGAAATTTAAAATATGAATTTATATTAATAAAAAAAAAGTAAAAAGTATGTTTGATCTATTTTGGACTATTTACCCTCCCCTTCCCACCATATTAAAATCCTAGATCCGCGTCTGGTTCGGAACATTTTTATAGACGATTACATTTCGACTGGATTCCCATTATAAATAAATATAATATTATAACGTAGACTCTACGACCATACTAACAAGCAACAGCGTCTCGCAGTATAATTAGTATAGGTCATAGAGTCACCTCGCTTATTCGAGACGTATATAGATTAGTCATTAATAAGCTGAACTCATATCTAATTCCTCTGAAAAAAAAACTGCTTAGTTTGATTGCTTTCGATGATAATAAAATGTGAATACATTTCTTATTAAATCCAAAATTACTTATTATTTAAAAAAATTGTTTTATAAGACTCGTGGATGATTTAATTGCGATGAATCAATTCTTAACGAACTAAAGGTGTACAAGTACATACTATATCAAATGGCTGGATTGTCAGTTTGAACAATTTTTATTTTTTATTTTATTAGCTATTTATGACAGTTGAAATCAATGACTGAATTCTAAAAATCTATTTATAAATATATACTATGAAAGTTGTACTCTAATTTACGTCTTATAGTTTTTAGTCTATAAAATACTATAAAACTTAACCATCTTAGAATAAATTTATCTCGCTAAATATACTAAAGTTTTGAATGAAAAACCAGCGGATAAAACTGATTATCAAATCGAGCATGGGCAAAATTGCTTAGGAATTTTATACCATGATGCCCTCGTCAGTCTCTGCAGTCGCCTCCTCGACCTTTGGAATATTCCCCACGAACAAGTTATAATGTGTTGTAATCAATTGAGAATTTAGTTGTGAAACTGTAGCACGACATAACTGTCGACTAAACTAATAACATAATTTAATACCTATTAGCTTTGTTCACTATAAATATTATATAATAGAGTATTAATAATTTAGATGCAGTTAAATACCAGATAAGAATTCATAACATTTACTTTTTATGATAACATATCGTATCAATTTCATGAATATTATAAAATAAACTACATATAAACTCAAACATTTTATAAATACATTTGAAAATGTAGCACGAGCCAGTTGAGAATGGCACGCCAGTTGGCCATCCCTGGTGTATAGTATCTCGCGCCCATAATGCAAATCGAAAAACCATTAGGTAATAGCAGTAAGAGTACCCGTGGGCCGTGAGCGATTTATTGTATCGTAAAGAAGTGTAATATTTTATGAATGAGGACATTTTGAAATTTACCGACAAACTGGAAGTTCGACTTAAACATAAATTTACATCGATCCCGCCAAGTACAACTTGATCCGGTTTAGGTTTTGTCAGCTGTCATAGGTATATACGGTCTGAACAATACGTGACGATCGGAATAGATTCGGTAATATATTATTAAACAATACGTTGAAAAATCATAGGTTTTGATATTTTCCTTGTTATAGGGTACTAATAAACAACACGCGTTTCGGCCTTTATTCGACGTCTCCGGTTCGAATTAAGTCCCGAGTCCGAAGTACTCCGAAAAAAAACCAATCATTATTATCAACCTTTACGCCTATAAAATTCTCTGCACTGCCTTTGACCCCACCGACCTGTCCAGTCCGCGTACGCATAAATGTTATAATAGGTATCGGGATTTTTAAGTGTAAAATAAAATATTAAAAATAAACATTAAATGAATTTGATAGTTTGAGGAGTTGATTAAGGTGTTTATGTATGGCGTATGCATTTGGAGAGGGGTGCAAGGGTACTTTGATCGACATAAACTTAGCCCTTAAATATACCCCAACAATGTAACCCGAATTGCTCTCATGTTATAGTATAAATGTATATATCCGAGTATATCCCACAATGCAAATAGCTGTAATATTTACGTTTTATAAATGTTTCAAGTTTACTTATAACGTTAAAAATTATTGTAGGTATAAATTGCATACATTTTACATTATATGAACTGCAAATGTCCGCGAGTATAAACTTGTTAAATTATGTTATAGGTATTTATATAAATATAACAAAATAGTAAACGTCAATTTCATGTTAAAATTATGTTTCATCAAAAATCAAATGAATGTAAAAACTATGTTAAAACTATGTTTCACTAACCATCAAATATATGTTTTATCCGAATAAACAAGAAACATTAATAAAACGACTTATGTATATGTTCCCCATTATTGTTTCGGATCATTAGCTTCATTTATCTCAATATTAGTTAGTTATATACTTAATAATACAATTTAATAAATTGAAAGTATCGTTTTGAATTAGCAATTCGGCCGGTACAACACTTTAATCCTTCGATAATGCAAACAAAAATATAACCCATGTCATCTTATTCTGAAATAAAAACCAAGATTTTATACCTGCATGTAAATGTAAAACTCTCCATGTACCTATTTTTTTATTTTATTAATTTAGACATTACACTAGCATATATTGTCTCCATCTTACCAACGCATATCATAAATTAATTAACTTTAATATTAATGTTACAAACACAGATTTGATTCTGATGAACCTAAATTTGCAATGTTGTACCTACGTTAGTAAGACGGAGACAACACATGCAGCGCGGCGTTTTTAACTTTTCTTTCTAGTTGACATTTTATAAATTATAAAGATGAATGATTATTATTTATTAGGTATATAATGAAAACAGAAACACTTAACAATAGGTACAGTGGTACAGAAAACAAAAAACAAAATAGTGATCACTGATCAGCCAAAAAATATCAATGTACATAGGGAATGAACACGAATCAACATTATTATAATGGCACATTTTCTTTGTAGCGATCGAATTGGCTAGTTGTAAATTTCTTTGTTGTTTTTGTCCTTTTGTTTTCTAATCAAGAACTGTTTTTCAGCAACATTCAAAACATCAAATATTTCCAAAAGATAATATTCATGCTTCGTTTTCTTATTTCTAATTGCAAAATATATAGTCTATTATTTTTAAACTTAAATATTATGCAAAAAAAATATTTCCATAATATTTATTATGAAGTACAATTATATATTTCTGTTGAATTAGATTTAAATAATTAAATAACTTACTTACAGAAACAACAAGAAAATTAAGGAAGTAAATATATGTAAAAAAAAAATGACCTTAACCGTTTAGGAACTGAAAATGGCATAAAAAAAGGTAGATATGGTTCTGGAAATATACAACTAGCTACATCAAATTTAATTGACATCAAGCAAATGGATAAGATCAAAGAAATGTCATTAAGAGAAATTGTCTCTTCTTTAACTGGAGGTCAAAGTTTTTTTAGCTGTTATTGTAAAGGACTAAAGGTAAATGTAAAAATAAAAAATGTGCTTGTTTTAAAGGTACTTTCAAATTTTATTCTCGTTGCCATAATTCACAAGCTTGTTTAAATAAATAATAGTTTGTATTAAAATACTTATATTTGTAAAATAGTTAATATATCGTTTTTTTTTTCTTTTCTTTTTGACAATAACAAAAACTGATAAACAGCTTATAAAACAGATAATACCTAAATATAATATTGTGACTGTCGTTTATGATAGAACAGATCGTTCTTTTAGATTTTTTAAGCT